>MU160116.1:32052-87961 GCA_015888305.1 Antheraea pernyi | reverse complement strand
GAAATCACAATATATTAATTGAAGATACATCGAAACAAAACTGTAACTGTTACTGATGGAAAGAAAGCCTTAAAAAAATAGTGAGTGACGATCGATTATTAACGTAATATCTTATATTAAAATAACTTTAAATTTGGCTCTAAATCTTATGATTATTAGATTAAAATTATTTTAAATTTAACCAACGATTATGAAGTTAGATAAGTTATTACCAGTTCCGCTAAATTCTGTTATTATTGAAGCGACTCTCTGGGATTGTTTTGTAACGTCACTTTGAGAATCATTTGATAAAAGCATTAGTAAGAAATACATTCACAGCGGAGAATGGAGATCTTCATCAAGATGTGCACAAGGAATTATTATTGAAATGACTCCTCACAGCTAAAAATGGTGAACATCATCCAGGTGTGCATGAAAGAGTATTATTGAAGTGACTCTCCAGGTTTGCGATTATCGTCACTCTGAGAATCATATGACAAAAGTATTAGCAAGAAATACACTCACAGCTGAGAATGGTGATCGTCATCGAAGTGTACATGAGGAAGAGCATGTTGAAGAAGAGGAAGCCGAGGTTTGAGAGCACTTTGGAGCCGTCGTCGCCGATGTCATAGTAGAGCGCTCCGATGAGGAACCCGACGAGAATGTGCGCGAACAGACGCAAGTACATCAGAGTCTGTTGAAGAGAACACATATTTCGATAAAAAATATTTCGAAATAGTTTTTTTTTGTAATTTCCCTGTTCTTCATACTTTACGATCTACAATATGTATACAACAAATTAGTAGCATTAGTAGAAAGTTTTATACTGGTTAAATTTCCACCATTAGCGACTTTATTTACTATTAATCTCGTAACTTATTCTACAAGCTACCTAATGTAACTAAAGATATATTAAAATTTGGCCAGAGAATACATATGTAATACAAAAAAGAAACATATATAAATATTAATAACGGTTTGCGAGTTATAACTACGAAAACGAACAAACATACGGAGAGACGTTGATGTTTATAATCATCATCATTATCACCAGCCTGTAAGAGACCTACCGCAGGGCCATATACCTCTTCCCGAAGGAAGGTGTGGGCTTAATCACCACATTTAAATGGTGGTAGAGCCACGCTGAAACTATTATTGGTTTCAGCATGAATGGGTCGGCTCGCCCGGGGTAGTACCACCCTCTCATAGAAAACCGACGTGAAGTAACAGTGCTTGCATTGTTGCGTTTCGTTTGGTCAGTGAGAGCGCTGGAGACCCATCTCCCCTCATCTCTCCTCTCCCTTTCCCACCCCTAAACCTTCCCTCCGAAAGATGGCAACGCACTTGCGACTCCTCTGGGGTTGTTAGTGTCCATGGATGGTGGTGATCACTTAACAGCAGGTGACCCACCTGTTCGTTTGCCACCTATGATATAAAAAAAAAAAATCAGTCCACAACAGGCCACGGTTTTAAACTCTGAGTAATCCACAGTTCTTTGTTTTCCGACATACAGTAGTACTACAAGAACATTGCTCAGGTTCAGGTTTTCTCCCAATGTATTCCATGGCCAACAGTGTCATTTAAATTAGTAAAACTACGCAAATTCCAAAAATTTCGTTGGTACATCTTGTGGAAATTGGGTGATGTTTCACCGGTCACACCACTAGACCACGATAATTATAATCAACTAGCCGACCCGTGCCCACTTCGTTGGGCGGTAATAGGCATTATCAAACTACAACTTTTCTCTAGAACTCAATCATATGTATCTCATAATTAAGGCAGCGTTCGTAAGAAACGTTTTCGTTCGACCATTTTTCTCCGACTCCCCAAATATTACCCCCTACAACCTCACAAACTTTACCTTTTTATAATATTAGTATAGATTATAGATAATATAATTAGTTAATAGCTTCTGCCCGCGACTTCACACGCGTGGAATTGGGCTAACACGCAGCGGAAGCTCTCAAAAGGAAAAAATACCCCGATTTTAAAACATTTTTCATTGTTGCTTCGCTCCCATTTTTCTTAGCGTGATGATATGTAGCCTATGACACTCATAAATAACGTGGCTTTATATTGGTAAAAGAATTTTCAAAATCAGTGTAGTAGTTCCTGAGATTACCCCCTACAACGTCGTAAACTCACAAACTTTACCTTTTTATAATATTAATATAGATAACCACTTCAACTTAAATTGAAAACGTTTCTACATATAGCGACTATTGAAAACTTACTTCTTTTACTAAAGGTGCGTTCTAAGATCAATAAAACAGCCATGATGTTGACTCATCTTCGACTCACTCTCGACACCGCGGCGCCTCCATTAGGGATTCCATCAGTCGATTCCGATATCGAGATTTTGTATTCGTAACGTGTCGCTGCTTTGACATTCTATTTTCTCTATACGTTAATATGTCTCGTTGATTCCAATATTCTATTACAATATGTTATAAGAGCGCGTGTAACATACGTGTACTGATATATTATTTATATTTAAATAAACTAGTGGACGTTCTGTGGTTGAAATTCTACAGTAATTCTTTGTTATTTTAAGTTTGAATGATATTGAGTTTTTTTTTGTGAAAGAGCATAAATCTATATTCATTGCATACATTTATTTCAAAATACGTCATTGTGCCTTAAAATTCTATCTATTGAAATACACTCGATATATAACTATTATAAATACGAAATTGAGTTTGTTATTTTGAATATCGAATTTTAAATCTGAAGTAGACTTAAAAACTACAAATTTATTAATAGACTTATTGCCTGCTCATGGGGTATTCGTATGTGACAAAACCGTAACCATTACCCACATTCTGCCTGCTTTCTCTCTAGCCAGCAAGACAGTGGAATATTCGAGTAATACAATAAGATACAATGCACATTCGGCCATGTTACAGTCTCCCAGTCCAAGCTTTTTTTTCACAAATAAAGGGCAAACGATAAAAGGGTCGACATTGCCACGCGAGTACCAATAAGAATTTAGACCACAGAATAGTCCCCTCGTTAACTAGTCGCCGTGGATGTTAAGAGTATGGACTTATGAGCATTGCAGAGTTTTTTTTTATGCTGCGATGGTTTTGTCTCTTTTTAGTGTCTTTTTAGTAAGCTATCACTATTTAAAACGTTCATATACTTATGCAAATTTAGGAGATCCAGCAGCAAAGCGGACGTCAAGGATCTACGGTTTAAAGCGGAGTATTTATTAGAGCAGCAATTAAACACCCGCTATATTCGATTCTGCTATAGATGTATTTGTGTAAAATTAATTCCAACGGCAGCGGCAGTCTTTGAAGATACCTTAGTTATTAAATACCACACATACTACCTACAAATTAATGTATAGATCACTGCAGAGAGCAAAACTTTAATGTAACCTTTTTAATACATTTTGAATCGTGGAAACTGTATTTTTAACCGACTTCGAAAAAGGAGAAGGTTACTACGTTCGGTTGTGTGTATTTTTTTTTATGTATGTTAATTTATGTTATGAAGTGATAAAAGAGCTATACAGTACAACTGATGTTAAGTACCTATGTATAATCAAACTTAAAAGGACCGCAACCATGAAAACTTAATGTTACTTCTGAGGATTGATGTGCCATGCTACGCATATGCTTTCAACCATATCTTTTGATCCGGAACACAGAAACACAGTTCATACTGATTTGTGGAAGAAATATGTGTAGCGGGAATATTCCCATAGTCGAATCTTGCATAGGTTCTGTTCTTAAATCGATCGCTTTATGGCTTTTATTTTAAAATTGCTAAGAAAATATTATATGTCGATAAAAATATCGACTAATTAGCGCACTATTCTTAAAAATTGAGGAAGAGCTGTGAAAGTAGGTTTTATTCCAGGATTCGGTAATGCATATTTTAATTAATGTAATGTACTTCTAATGCATTTTATATAAAATAAATAGCTTTCTGCACTTCTCCTCTATATAAACTTTAACTATGCCAAGTTTTTGCTAAGAAAATATTATATGTCGATAAAAATATCGACTAATTAGCGCACTGTTCTTAAAAATTGAGGAAGAGCAGTGAAAGTAGGTTTTATTCCAGGATTCGGTTTTCATTTAATATAATCTTTATTTATTATGCTGTTCACCCTCAAGGGATCGCATTACTGTTTTAGTGACTTCGGGTTGACCTCATAGATCAGATTATTATGGCCCCAACTTAAATCGTGTGAAAATAGTAGTATATATTGTTGGAGCAACGTAATATATTCATATTTAAAACCAGGTTAAAAACCAAATGAGAATATACTTTGTAGGTTAACTATTACCTGATGTCAAACGAGGGTGTGTCTAAGAACTTAAGGTGGTAAACATAGAGTGACTGGCTCTCAAATGTAAGTAGGTGTGGGTGTTTGTATGTGGTAGAGTAACGCTGAAGCTATTACTGGTTTCAGCATGAATTGTTCGGCTCGCCCGGGGTAGTGCCACCCTCTCATAGAAAACAGACGTGAAGTAACAGTGCATGCACTGTTGCGTTTCGTTAGGTAAGTGAGAGCGCCTGACGCCCACCTCCGCTCTCCTTTCCCCTCTCTACATTTCCCACGAACAGGCTCGCAACGCATTTTCGACTCCCCTGGTATTGTTAGTGTCTATGGACGGTGGTGATCAATTAATATCAGGTGACCCTGTTTGTATGTCTGCTATGACATAAAAAAAGTGTAGCAATTTTTATTAACTCAAGATTTGTAGTTTGCCAGGAGGGCTTAGAAAAGGCCACCATGGTATGTTTTCTCATGATGTTTTCTTTCATCGAAACTCCGGCTCATTCCATGAATTCGAATATTTCTCGATCAACACGATGCCCGAATACGCTCTCACGCAATCATTATCATTTCAAGTATATGCTTATAATAGCGGCACACTATAATGGCCGTTTTGACACGTTTTGAAAAATATAAGCAAACGCTCCGTCGTTTTGCATTAAGCGTTGACGTGAGATTGCCGGAGGTGGTAGTTGTGCTGGCCGGCGGTCCCATATAATCATATATTGGATATAAATATATAATTTCGAATTTTCGACAACTATAAATGCCGAGTTGTGTTGTGAAAAAGTACACCAAAAATTATAATTCATTAAGGATTCTGTCAAACGGCACTGTCTTTTTGTTAGTAGAAACGTGAAAAGATTTGTTCGTGGACCCATATTATATAGTTAGATATAGTAGTAGTTAGATAGATATATAGTTATACACATATATCATTTAGAAATTAGTGTACTAAATTAATTTTTTGTTCTCAAATTATACATTTGTTAAATTTTAAGACTAATTGTATGTCACTATTGACAATAAAGAACAGCGATTTTCTTCTTCAAACGTATTTATTAATTTATATACAACTTCATGAACGGAACGTCAAAGCGGCCATCATATCGTACCGCTAATATAATCCGGTTGCGTATGTTGTTCATTTTAACAAGAACAAGTTAAAGACTTAATACACCGTTATCAGTGGAATTTTAGAATTAAACCATTAATTATGAAGGCTTAAGTTATTCACGTAATTAAGCTCAAAACGCCCCTGTAATTTCGCTCGTTGAGTTTTAGCCGAGGCCGTCACACCTACCGTTTAGTCGGCGATTAGTTATAATTGAGTTCCGGGTAATTATTTTCGAGATATTTCGGTCAACTCTTCGAAGTATTTGCCATTGTTTAATAAACTACATTAACATGAATTACTTATAATTAAAATTAAGTTATCCTTAATATTTATACATACAATCAGAATGTAAATCTAATGTATCTATACTTTTTTGATTTTCAAGAATAAGTTGTTGCAGGTATCTACGAATAAATCTCTTCTCTCTCTTGGGATCCTATGACCCCAAACTGTCGGGGCAGAGAGCAGACAATGCGTCTCCATCTCGATCTGTCGACGGCTTGACGCTTTACCTCACTCCAAGGAAGCCCTATTTTCATACACTCTGCAAGCACAGATCTTCGCCAGGTTTGTCTAGGTCGACCACGTTTCCGCCTGCCTTGGGGATTCCAGTCCAATGCCTGATTAGGGATATAGCTGTTGTCCCTACGCAAAGTGTGGCCGATCCAGGCCCATTTTCGACGTCGCGCTTGATGGTCTATAGGATCTTCATGGCACATTTTCCACAAATCTATATCGCTGATTGTCTCTGGCCAGAAGATTCTCAAGATATGACGTAGACTGCGGTTAACGAAGACTTGGAGCTGGTGTGTGAGATCTACGGTAGCTTTCCATGTCTCACACCAATACAGCAAGACTGACTTGACTTAGATTTAAATATTTTCAGTTTCACTCGTCTAGAGAGGTACTTGGCTTACCATATGGGCCTAAGACACACGAACAGCGCCCTTTGCTTTGACAATCCGGGATGCAATGTCAAGCTCTGAACCTCCAGTTGGTGACACGACACTGCCAAGGTATGTGAAACCGGAGACTGGTTCCACCACCTCTCCCCCAATTAAAAGTGCGATGTCATTATTCGAACCTGGTCGCTTATTCTTGGTCTTTTTACGTTAATCTTGAGCCCCACACTTGCTGCTTCGCGCTGTAAGTTGTCGAGTTTATTCTGCGTGTCAACCCACCTGTGACGAAGCAAGCATCGGTTGTCAGCGTAATCTAGATCTTGTAGATGGTCCGTAAGACCCTACTCTATGCCATGCTGGGCGTTGACGTTAACACGGGACATGACGCCGTCTAAAACCACAAGAAACAGCACGGATGACTGCAGGCATCCTTGTCTCACACCAGAGTGCACGCTAATTCTCTACGAAATCAACTCATCGTGGCGTACCTTACATGAGTAGTTGTCATAAGCAGACTTAATAAGATTAATGGTTTTGGAGGGAACGCCAACTTCTCTTAATCACGCCCATATCGCAGACCAACGCAGCGTATCGAAGGCTTTTTGAAAGCCAACAAAAAGAGAATAAATCTCCCTTTGAAATTCTGGTTCCTGTTCCATAATAATCCGCAGCGTATTAATTTGGTCTATGCATGACCTTCCAGGACGGAAGCCTGCCTGCTCGCGACGAAGTAGTAGTTCTACAGCTTTTGTTAGGCGATCCAAGTTAATCCTGCACAAAACTTCCGAGGGGGTGGACAGGAAGGTGATTCCTCTCCAATAGTTACACTGATTTAAGTCACCTTTTTTCAGCACGGTTACCAGAAGACCTGTCCTCCATTCATCTGACTACTCCTTTTTCTAGATTTTCTTAATAAGAGGAGTCAAAACTGACGCAGCTGTAGCCACATCCGCCTTAAGCATTTCGGCAAATATTAAGTCTGATCCTGGGGCTTTTTTCTCTTTAAGCTTACAGATTGCATTATACACTTCATCGTAGGATGGTGATTCGATGTTTATATTCAATAGGCGGGGCGTGTTATTATAAATGGGTATAATATATAGGCACAATATTAGGCACGCTGAAGCTATTACTGGTTTCAGCATGAATGGATCTGCTCGTCCGGGATACTACTACCCGACACACAGAAACACCGACGTGGAGTAACAGTGCTTGCATTATTGTGCTTGCTTGTAGTGCAACATAGGGTGGCAACGCACTTGCGGCTCTTCTGTTATTCCAAGTGTCTATGGACGGTGGTGATCACTTAACATCAGGCGACCCATCTGTTCGTTTGCCTCCTATGATATAAAAAAAAATTACTAATCCTACTAAGAACAAGGTTTATAAAAATAAAAGAAATAGTAAAAAGGATTAGTAAGGATGTAAATATTAATGTATTTTTTTCTTCTATTTCAGATTGCTTTACGTAATAATTAAAAAAATAAAATACTAAAGACAACTTATTAACGTAAATCTCTAGTGTGGTAAAGATGTGTTTTAAAAACAAGGACTTAGTTCCAAAAGTGATTATACACTCTGCAAGCACAGATCTTCGCCAGGTTTGTCTAGGTCGACCACGTTTCCGCCTGCCTTGGGGATTCCAGTCCAATGCCTGATTAGGGATATAGCTGTTGTCCCTTCGCAAAGTGTGGCCGATCCAGGTCCATTTTCGACGTTGCGCTTAATGGTCTATAGGATCTTCATGGCACATTTTCCACAAATCTACATCGCTGATTGTCTCTGGCCAGAAGATTATCAAGATATTACGTAGACTGCGGTTAACGAAGACTTGGAGCTGGTGTGTGAGATCTACGGTAGCCTTTCATGTCTCACACCCATACAGCAAGACTGACTTGATGTTAGACTTGAATATTTTCAGTTTCACTCTTCTAGAGAGGTACTTGGCTTACCATATGCGCCTAAGATACACGAAAGCGTCCTTTGCTTCTGCATCCGGGATGCAATGTCAAGCTCTGAACCTCCAGTTGGTGACAAGACACTGCCAAGCTGTGTGAAATTGGAGAATGGTTTCACCACCTCTCCCCCAATTAAAAGTACGATGTCATTATTCGAACCTAGTCGCTTATCCTTGGTCTTTTTTACGTTAACCTTGAGCCCCACACTTGCTGCTTCGCGCTGCAAGTTGTCGAGTTTATTCTGCATGTCAACCCGCCTGTGACTAAGCAATCATAGGTTGTCAGCGTAATCTTGTAGATGGTCCGTAAGACCCTACTCTATGCCATGCTGGGCGTTGACGTTAACACGGGACATGACGGCGTCCAGAACCACAAGAAACAGCACGGTCGACTGCAGGCATCCTTGTCTCACACCAGAGTGCACGCTAATTCTCTACGAAATCAACTCATCGTGGCGTACCTTACATGAGTAGTTGTCATAAGCAGACTTAATAAGATTAATGGTTTTGGAGGGAACGCCAACTTCTCTTAATCACGCCCATATCGCAGACCAACGCAGCGTATCGAAGGCTTTTTGAAAGCCAACAAAAAGAGAATAAATCTCCCTTTGAAATTCTGGTTCCTGTTCCATAATAATCCGCAGCGTATTAATTTGATAGTTTATCATAATTTTTATTCAAGACGTAATTACTGAGCCACAGCAATGCGTGGCCGGGTCAGCTAATAGATAATAAAAAAAAATATGGTGCATTTGTTACATCCCAACTACAGAACGACTCAACATAAGAGTATGACCATTCCATGCGGAATTTGTTTTTTAATTCTATTGACCCTTAGTCATTTCTTTAAGCCCAACGTAGTCGACAAGAATCAGCTAGTCTATATACCTATTAAAAAGGATATTGGAAAATATATCTTACGTTGATAAACTTCACTCTATGATTGATAATCATAAAAGGTAACCTAAGTGTTTTATGGATAATGTTTTTATCATGACCGTCCTCGACTATAATTTAATATGAATGTGAGCTGATTGTTTTTTGTTACGCTTTCACTCTCTAAATACATAACTGATCACAATTAAATTTGCATACAACGTGTTAGAGTGCAAAGAATGAGAGGATACGTTTCTTTACAAAAAGATGCACTGTTATGTACAAGCCCTTGTCTTACATATGTTCTTGGGATGCACGTTTATGCGAATAGAGTTGCTTCTTAGGTAACAATTAATTTATTTCTAAGTTACAATGGTCTGGTTTTTGTAACCTATTTGAGTGCTTGATCGTGACTAACACGTAATCGTACAGTATTAGTAATTATATTCTACGCATTTATAATATGGTGGTAGAGACACGCTGAAGCTATTACTGGTTTCAGCATGAATGGATGGGCTCGCCCGGGGTACTAGCACCCGACACACAGAAACACCCACGTGAAGTAACAGTGCACGCATTCAGCGTTTCGTTCGATTCAGTGAGAGCGCCGGATATCCACCTCCCCTACCCCCTTCCCCACTACCCCTCCCATAAACACAGGGTGACAACGCACTTGCGACTCTTCCGACGTTGCAATCGTCTATAGACGGTGGTGATCACTTAACATCAGGTAACCCATCTGTTCGTTTGCCTCCTATGATATAAAAAAAATACTAATCCTACTAAGAAAAAGGATTTATAAGGGTAATAACTCCTAAAAATAAAATAAATAGTAAAAAGGATTAGTAAGGATGTAAATATTAATCTATTTCTTTTTCTTCTATTTCAGATTGCTTTACGTTCCGGTGAATAATTAAAAATACTAAAGACAACTTATCAACGTAAATCTGTAGTGTGGTAAAGATGTGTTTTAAAAACAAGGACTTAGTTCCAAAAATGATTATAAAGTTATCGGTAGTGTTTGTGATTGGTTATTTAGACGTACGCAAACTTTAAAAAAACGGTATGCTGTAAATAATACTTTAAGTGATCGTAATAAGATATATACTCGTTTGTTGGTTGAAATATATAATGAAATTAAGCGTGAGCGCATACCGCGCACACGCGTCCGCCCACAAGAAAATCCTGACGTCATCGTACCAGCAACACTACGGAAGCACCGCGGCGCCGCCCTCGTGCAACCCTCACACTAACTTCACACCTCAACAGGTCAGTTATTATATAAGCATTTTAAACAATAAATGTCAATGAAAAAATCTCATACTTTATTGTTCAGAGAGATGTAATAATAATGATCCACGAGTTATCTAATACAGACAATATCGACTATCAAGGCCACATATAAAATGAAATGAAAAGTGTTATATTTAATACAAAAATAATACAGGACGTATTTAGAATTAAAGTAAATTATATTATGTAGATGATATGAATGTAGGTTGGTATCTACTTCAAATACATTATTAGGTAGCGCGAATATCAATATTTTTTATTTAATTTAATAAAAATTTAAACACATGTAGTAAAAAAGAATCATTAAAATTGGTTCATAATTGACGGAGATATCGATTATCATACATTAAAAAAAATACATACATCCGAACATAGTAACCTCCTCCTTTTTCGAAGTCGGTTAAAAAAAGAAAAGTGCGATGCGGATAACCTTAATAATAATATTAAGGGCTCATATTCTCAGAGGCCTATTTTGGTATCGAAACGAAACCTTTGAGCCTAATTCCGAGAAAAATTTTTTCTTTGTTAAACGTCCTTGTATATACACAACACAGAATGTTTTTTAAAGTGCGCGATATTCCATACGGTTCAACAGAAAATAAAGTCCTACAGGTTTCAACGTTTCTCTCTCTGTCCCTCTCTTTGCATATATTTCGAGTACATTAAGAACATACTCTCTCATTCTCTCACAGCCTAAAACCTATATACACATTTATAGTTGTCACAATAAGCTATATTAATTCATACCATCTCAAAAGAAAACGCACTTCAAAATAACTTTTAAACCAAATATTCCTATTGATATTCGCATCTAAACAACATACTTAGTAGAAAACTACGTAATTTTATTTGAAAGAAAATATACAGAATATGTAGTGTGATTCTATATTCGATTCAGGAAAACTATTTTCAAGCATAAGAAAATACAGTATTAGCCCAAACGGACGTGGAAATCCGTTGAATAAGCGTTTACAGCGCTATTACGTCGACCAATATCCTCTGTAAAGACGAACACCGGACGTAAATACTCGTTCTGATGTATTATAGGAACAGTTTAGTTTTTCCCATCCACACTTATGTTGTCAAAGCATTTGACTTTTTAATGTTCAATATAATAATATTTTTAGAATGTTATTGGGACTACCACGATTTTGTAGCGCTTCTGGGATGTTTGCGAATGCTAGGGTTGATGATTTCTACGCTATAATCCGTAAGAAAATAGCATCCATCCTGGGTAGACTTCGCGATAGTCCCAATAATATAATGAGAACGATGGTAGACATGTACGATAGTCCTTTCATGAAGCACTGGATATCTGTTGTAATATAATATAATAGTTCATCTTTTCATCCTATTTCATATTCATTTGTATAAAATATATTAATATAGTTACTTAATTTTATTTTTAAATTTACTACCAATTTATGTATTAGTATATAATTTGTTTTTGTTTTTGTGGACCCTTGTTGTCTTATGAATAAATAAATAATAATAATAATGTATTTCTGACGACGCTAATATATCCATTTTAATGATTCTGCGATTCTTTCTGTACATATAAACTAATGTGTTATGGAAATAGTATATTGTTTCTCATCCACCCTTATGTTGTTAAAGCATCTGATTTTTTAACTATTTTGTGAAATAAAAATAAAGGTTAATAAACAAATGAGAAAATGGTATTTAACTGAATTATCTTTTGTTTCTTAACTCTGCCCTCCCTTTATATTATTGATAGTTTAATACATATATAAAAAATTAGAAAATCTGGATTTCATAAAAGATCGGCATGATTTAAATACTATAAATTGTGACAAATTGGTCAACTCATATTTTAGTCGTTAATGGGAACAGTTACAGTTTGTTAGTTAATAAATATTGTGAGATATTACAACAGAGTATATTACTGAATCGCCGGACTGTAGTTTAAGCACCATGTCAAGCGGACTTTGATATTACTGACTACTTGATGACTCTGATAAAAGTGTGCAACAATATGTGACGCATGATAATGCCTGGAATTAATACACCTCTCTGTGTATTCATTACAAACGATTGTAGCTTTAATGTATTATAAAAATATTAAAAATTACGCTGCACATTGTAAAAGACGTCCGTAGTACACAGAAAACAGTAGGAACATCTTCAAAAATATTGGCAGGACTGACTGACTGATGTTCAGTTACCATTTTATTTCTTTACATGTTCGTAATGTAGATGGCAAATTTACTCTCATTCTGTTCTTTAGTACACCCGTACAAAAGAAGGACGGCAGCTATCTATACAAATAATAAGAATGTGAATCTAGCGTGTCTGTATTTTTTAGATTTTTGTGTAAAAAATTGTTGCAGGTCTCTTGGAATAAGTAACAGGCATCACTGCAAAAATACTGCGTTCACGATACAATCTTAACTCCATAAAGCATATCCTCGAATAGCATTTAGTTTTGGTTTCATTAAAATCGGTTCACTCTATCAAACGCATGCAAGTGGAAGGGTTTTATTTTTTCTTCCCTTATCAAACTGAAATAGTTTTGAATATCATACGATACGAAATACATATAAGAGTTGTTGAGGTATGTATACTTGGTATACATATGTTTCAACAACTCATATATGTATGAATAGTTAGCTTAGCTCAGATAGGTCGCCATAGGAACAGTTTAGTTTTTCCCATCCACACTTATGTTGTCAAAGCATTTGACTTTTTAATGTTCAATATAATAATATTTTTAGAATGTTATTGGGACTACCACGATTTTGTAGCGCTTCTGGGATGTTTGCGAATGCTAGGGTTGATGATTTCTACGCTATGATCCGTGAGAAAATAGCATCCATCTTGGGTAGACTTCGCGATAGTCCCAATTATATAATGAGAACGATGGTAGACATGTACGATAGTCCTTTCATGAAGCACTGGATATCTGTTGTAATATAATATAATAGTTCATCTTTTCATCCTATTTCATATTCATTTGTATAAAACATATTAATATAGTTACTTAATTTTATTTTTAAATTTACTACCAATTTATGTATTAGTATATAATTTGTTTTTGTTTTTGTGGACCCTTGTTGTCTTATGAATAAATAAATAATAATAATAATGTATTTCTGACGACGCTAATATATCCATTTTAATGATTCTGCGATTCTTTCTGTACATATAAACTAATGTGTTATGGAAATAGTATATTGTTTCTCATCCACCTTTATGTTGTTAAAGCATCTGATTTTTTAACTATTTTGTGAAATAAAAAAAAGGTTAATAAACAAATGAGAAAATTGAATTTTAATAAATTGTCTTTTTGTTTCTTAACTCTGCCCTCCCTTTATATTATTGATAGTTTAATACATATGCAAAAAATTAGAAAATCTGAGTTTCATAAAAGACTGGAATGATTTAAATACTATAAATTGTGACAAATTGGTCAACTCATATTTTAGACGTTAATGGGAACAGTTACTGTTTTTTACTTAATAAATATTGTAAGATTTTACAACAGAGTCCCAAAGTATATTACTGAATTGCCGGACTGTAGTTTAAGCACCATGTCAAGCGGACTTTGATATCAAAAGTGTGAAACAATATGTGACGCATGATAATGTCTGGAATTAATACCCCTCTCTGTGTATTCGTTACAAACGATTGTAGCTTTAATGTATTATAAAAATATTAAAGATTACGCCGCACATTATAAAAGACGTCCGTGACATATTTTTACCGACCCTCCCGATGAAATAACGGCAGTGAACAACCAGTACCAGCCTGTCTCTCCAAACAGAGCGTGCTCACGCCCACGCCCGCGTAACCACATATCACGCCACCGTGTTCTGGGGGTAAATTTCGCTCCCGCACACCAGACTAGGCCCCCCTCGGCAGTGGCTCAAGCCTAGGTCCGTTCCCTCGGCGTGGAGCCCTTGAGTACGCTGCTCACGCGATACAGTGACACAAAATCTTACATCACTGCGACAACATTACACATATTACCTCCACACACGTGCACGCATACACGTTTACACATGCAAGTGGAAGGATTTTATTTTTTCTTCCCTTATTAAACTGAAATAGTTTTGAAAATTATCCGATACGAAATATATATAAGAGTTGTTGAGGTATGTATGATTGGTACACATAAATGTTATTTCATGGATATAGCTTAGCTCAGATAGGTCGCGAATTGCATGTCTCCAAGCCAAGCCGAGGTGTGCCGCGCACCCTTGAGCTAGTTGTCAAATAAAATCACCTGAGTGCCTTAAGCGCTCGCCTTAGTAGTCCGGTGAAACTGTTAAGACCTTGCTAGGTCAATAGCGTAGTGAGTTTGAAAAAAAAAGATCGAGTATCTTACCGGTTCTTTTCCATGTCAATATAGATGACGTAACAGAAAACAAATCTAATCAACTTAATACCAAGATTTTCAATCGAGAAATAAAAGTAGCAATCGCTTTAATTAAACTATAATACCAAGAACAAGTTAATCTGATATCAGATGATTGATAATTTTTCATTTTATTTAGTTGGAAAGTTAAAACGCAATTCTATTTATGTTACAGTCTAGACGAGCTAATTAATATCACAATGAACTAAAAAATATAAAACATTCTCGACGGTTCTCGAGAAATTATCTCTTGGACGCTTTTTATCAACAAACTTTATTTTCACATTTTTTGCTAGGTTATTATTTCACGTTACTTGTAGCCGACTAGTTATAGTTCGCAACTTAGTCTATTTTTGTATCTTTATAATGTATGGCACCGGCAATATATGTACATGTAAATCCAACAAGTCTGTACTGTTTAGATTTAAGTGAAAAAAAATTGTTTCAGGTGTCTGTCTGTATGTTTGTTTCAAGAAAATCATAAAGCATATCCTCGAGTTATTGTAATTTTAATAGCGACGCGACTTAAGTACGAGAGAAAGTAGATAAGTATTTACTTGAACTTGGTACATTGAGATGATTTTTTATTAGCCACTGTTTTTACATCTCGGCCAAAAGGTGTAAGAAGGTACCATGGGGGTTTAGTCCGTGCGACTCGGGCATATCCATCCTCTGCTGCCCGGTGAGATGGATATCCGTTAGGGATTCCCCCATGGAGAAAAAAAAATGTGTCTCGGAATAAATTATAAAGTTCTATCATTTTTAGAAATGTCTGTCTGTATGTTTGTTTCAAGAAAATCATAAAGCATATCCTCGAGTAATATTTAGTGTTGGTTTCATTGAAATCCGTAAAAAAAGTTATTGTAATTTTAATGACGACGCGACTTAAGTACGAGAGAATCATTACATAGTATAAAACAAAGTGCTCTGCCACGTCTGTCTGTCTGTCTGTTCGCGATAAACTCAAAAACTACAGATGCGGTTATCACCAGTGGATACAGTGATTCACGAGGAACGTTTTAGTATATAATTTGTTAAGGATTTTTTTCATAATCAGGGCGTGACGACGTCTGCCGGGCCCGCTAGTAGTAGATAAGTAAATGAACTTGGTACATTGAGATGATTTTTTATTAGTCACTGTTTTTACATTAGATTTCATGCGGACGGAGTCGCGGGCACAGCTAGTTTATTATATTCTTTTATGTCCAAGGGCTTATACAACGTATACCAAAAAGCTCTGAGATAGCAGTTTTATTTTTAAACTTATCTTTGATATTACTTGAAACCATCCTCAATTCGCAGGAAATGTCTCGTTATAAAAATCGTTTCGGATATTAATTAGCTCAAACAAACAAATTTCAATTTAATTAATATGTATAGATTTGCTGGTTGCAATTATTGAGCCAAATAACATTTATTTTTAGCAAAAACAACGCAACTTTTAATACTCGTCGGTACAACATTTTGAGGTTAGATTTTCAAGAAAGTATGAAATCTTTGAAGAGTATATGAGGATTTCGTGTCCCGTTGAAAGTGCTCGACTTCTCAGGTACTAAGTTGAAGAGCAATCGAAGTGAAACTTTCTTGTGTCTTGCACTCAATAAAAGTCGTTTCGGAGGCTTTTATATTGCAAATAAAATATGTTAGCATAAAGGGAATGTGAAGAATGCAATATATGAGAGACAGAGTTAAATTTGACTGAAATATAGTGTATTACAAATGTCTTATTGTATCAAAACTCGGCACAATTCATCGCGTGGCTTGTATAATTGATACATGATTTTAATTTATCTTTTTAATTATTATTTTATTTTAATAGTTATTTAATACTCATATTACCAGATGCCCTCGAGTTCAGCTGCATTTGCATCTTGTGATAAATGATGGCACAATACATTATCTTCAAGTAACTTAAACAATTTATGCAACGCACGTTGAGATAGTAATACATGAGTAATACACGTTTGAATTCGTGAGGCTTACATGCCAGTGCATATGTGTGTCTTATGAACTCTTATATGTATGAATAGATAGCTTAATTTAGCTTAGTTACATTTGCGGTGTTGCATCCAAGGCAACAACTTAAGCGAAGTTCAGCGACATTGGCATGCTTGAGTTTGTTGTCAAGCGGCGAAGTACCTAAAGGCCTACAGTCCAGTGAAGCTTTGAAGGCCGGTTAGGGTGATGGCGTAGTTAGTTTGAAAAAAAGTGCCACAACGTCACTCAACCTTTTGTAAGATTCTGGTCAAAGTCTAAAATCTATAATCAATAAAAAAAAATGAAATCAAACAAAAATCTCAATAACATCCTCGATAATATGAATGTATATCTTATGAATTAGACACCCAGTATATCGAATTCATTAAAAGGATGGCCCACAATAGATCTCCTGCCGTACCTCGACGACATTTTCCAATTATCTGCTAGCACAATCATACATCGAGCAGTGAATGGAAAAACTACCCTTATTTTATAGAAGTTGAAGTTGTGAATCGATTGTCGGCTGTAATAGTTTATCAGTAGAGCCGTCCTTGTTCTATAGATATAACATTGGCGATGAGACAAGCCGTCGACACGACAGGGAGGGACCAATGCACACGAGTTATTCGCTTGTTGGATACTGTCATTTGATTGAACAGATTGACGGCTTGGGTCAAAGGTAATATAAGACTATTCCAATAAAAATAATCAGGATTAATTAAATAGTGCATCGATAAAAACGTTTATTCAAATTTTACAGATTAAACCCGAGTTTTAAAAATATTGATGAAACTGAACCATAGTTGTAGGTAATTTTCTAAAATCCATCTGGCTAGCGAATTATCTACCTAGCTAAGATAACTGTGTTCCGGCAGTTGCATATAAGGCTACTAAGGCTACTAAGGCTAGGCCACTCTAGGCTTAAAGTATTACCATACTCATCTTGGTGGACCACATCGTAAGTCTATGAGATAAAAATATCAAGTCTTTTTTATCAAACAACATACGTATAACAAATAATACGTTAGTATCTCGACTTAAGAGAGAGAAAAAGCAAGACGGCGATCGAAGTTAAACTTTCTTGTATATAGTTCTCAATCAAACTTCTATTGAAATCTCTTATGTTTAAAATAAAATATAGAACTGGAGCGAACATCGAATGGAGCAAATACATATGAGAGACAAGACTAAACTCGTATGGAATATGATGTCTTTCAGGTGTTATTTTGTGTTAAAATACGACACAATTCGGGAAGTATATTGTCTTATGTATATTAAATTCTTTTTCTTTTTTAATTCACTTATCACTACATATTATAAAACAAAGTCCTCTGGCACTTCTGTCTGTCTGTTCGCGATAAACTCAAACAGTACCGAAGGGATTTCCATTCGGTTTTCACCAGTAAATAAAGTGATTCATGAGGAATCTTGACGTATATATTTTGTCAAGGTTTTTTTTTATTATCAGAGCGGGATGACGTTCGCTGGGTTGATTGTAAATCGTTTAACTTAAAAGAGAAGAAATAACCAAAACTATTAAAGATAAGAGATATTATAAAATCTCAATGCTATCTTCGTTATGTGACTTAAAAGTTAACTAGTGGGCGCCCAGTGGTTGAAATTCGACCATAGTTCATTGATTTTTTAAAGGGATAAATATTATAACAATAGTTGTATGTTATAATATCATTGTTGAATGAAAAAGGGTAATTGGAACGTAAGAGTAAAATAATACATACAGTCGAGCATTTATTGATCTTAGCGTGATGATATATAGCCTATAGCCTTCCTCGATAAATGAACTATCTAAAACCGAAAGATTTTCTCAAGTCAGACTGGTAGTTCCTGAGATCATAGCGTTCAACCAAACAAACAAACAAACAAACTCTTCAGCTTTATATATTAGTATAGATAAATAGCTTTCTGTGCTTCTCTTCCATATAAACTTTAACTATGCCAAATTTCACGTTCAACCATTCGCTCAATTTCGTTAAAAAGGGATACAAAGTTTAAGCTTCACGTATTAATATATAGATGATATAACAAAATTAAATCAATTATTTAAAAGATCAAAAACGATATTAAAATTTTAATGAAACTACTTTTGAATAAGAGTATAGAGAGATATTTATTTATTTTTTTGATCTGCTTACCCTATATAATTATTATAATATAAAGTATTTTTATTTGTAAAGTTCTGCGTTAGACGTTAAACGTTTAGAGATTAATAATAATGTATTTGAAAATAGAAGATTCAGTATTAGGTTATTTCTTCCAAGGTTTGGATATCCGCATGATGTATTTTTCGAAGGCATTGTTTGCGAATACAGTACGGTCAAGAAAACCGCTGTCAATTCTATCTATATATATTATAAGAATATAAATCTAATGTGTCTATAGAGCCAGGCTGAAACGATTACTGGTTTCAGCATGAATGGGTCGGCTCGTCCGGGGTAGTACCGCCCTCTCATAGAAAACCGACGTGAAGTTACAGTGATTGCATTGTTGCGTTTCGTTCGGTCAGTGAGAGCGCCGGAGGTCCACCTCCCCTCCCCTCTCTTCTCTCCTATCCCTCTCCCTCCCCTAACCCTTCCCCCCGAAGGGTGGCAACGCACTTACAACTCCTCTGGTGTTGTTAGTGTCCATGGACGGTGATCACTTAATATCAGGTGACCCACCTGTTCGTTTGCCATCTATGACATAAAAAAAAAAACGTATGACTGTCTGTTTCTATGCACCTCGAATCATAAAGCATATCTTCGGGAGTAACTTAGTCTTTGTTTCATTAAAATCACTTCATCCTATTATAAGTTATTGTAATTTGAATAACGGCTCGAGTTAAGTACGAAAGAAGAGCATAATCTTTAACTTATTTGGTTGAACCAAGCTAATCCCAGGAACTACTAGTTCAATTTGAAAAATTGCTTCAGTGTTAGATAGCACATTTATCGTCATGTTAAAACCAGTGGGAGTGGAGCACCAATTAAGAATGTTTCAAAATCGTTTTTTTTTTGTCTGGAGAACTTCCGCTGTGTGTTATCGTTGGTTCAAAGTAACTATGCCACGTGGACGAAGTCGTGGGTAGACGCTAGTTTACTAATAATATTGTAGATTCAATGCAGAATTTCTTGGTAAAAACTTCTACTCAATAAAGGCGTGTCTAAGTTCAAGTGAGTACCGTAATCTGCATAGAAACTGCAAATTTGCACAAGGCTTGTATAATGCTGTCCTTAAGCGTACCATAGCTAAGTGTTTGAAGTGCCATTCCGTTACAAAGGACATTGTCGAGGCTGGAAAGTGGTTAAGCGTGCATTTATTCCTTTTGAAAAGGTTTTGTGTGAATTATCTTTGAAAAATCGGCGTCTTGATAGTCCGTTATCACTACATATTGTAAAACAAAGTCCGCTGTCACGTCCGTCTGTCTGTTCGCGATAAAATAAAAAAAACGACCGAATGGATTTTTATGCGGTTTTCACCAGTAGATAAAGTGATTTATGACGATGGTTCAGGTATATAATTTGTCAAGGTATTTTTTTATTATTACGCCGGGATAATGTCCGCTGGGCCTGCTAGTCAGTAATAAAAATAAACATGAAATTACTTTAAAATGGACTAAAAACGAAATGAAACAAAATCGGTTTATATTATGTCGATATGTGATGAGTTAGTAGCAAACACATTAAGCTTAGAATAGCAAACGATTGTTAAACAATTAAAATTCAAAGGAATAATTTTGGCTTAAGACATTTCTTTGGAAACTGTGACGTTTCTAAAAATAAAAAAATAATAGTAATTCGGAAAACGTCCCTGCTGCGAAAGGTCTTGGAAATAAATTCGAAATGGTAACATTTGTAATTCTAGTCAAAAACATAGTGTTTGAAGAAGAGATTTAGAGAAATCTAAAAAAGTATCGAATTTATAAGAACAGCTGCCGTAAATATAAGTAAGTAGATTATAGACGACAGAACATGATAACTTTAGGCTACATATGTCTAGAGAATGGGTCAACTAAAAACTTATATCGCTTTATTTCACCAGAGAAAACTTATTATCACGTATACTTTGAACCCATATTCTTCGTGTCCTTTTTTGTATCTCTGATATATTGTAATAATTTTGGCTTAAGACATTTCTTTGGAAACTGTGACAGTTTTGCAAATAAACAATAATAGTGATTCGGAAAACATCTCTGCCGCGAAAGGTCTTGGAAATAAATTCGAAATGGTAACATTTGTAATTCTAGTCTACCACATAGTGTTTGAAGAAGAGATTCAGAGAAATCTAAAAAAGTATCGAATTTATAAGAACAGCTGCCGTAAATATAAGTAAGTAGATTATAGACGACAGAACATGATAACTTTAGGCTACATATGTCTAGAGAATGGGTCAACTAAAAACTTATATCGCTTTATTTCACCAGAGAAAACTTATTATCACGTATACTTTGAACCCATATTCTTCGTGTCCTTTTTTGTATCTCTGATATATTGTATGCAAAATTTTATGATCATCGGTTGAGTAGCTAGGATGTAAAAGGGTAATAAATAAACTTACATTCGTATATTTAATATTATTATAGTAAGGATATGAATTATTTTTACAGCGATGATTTAACGAAACCTCATAGTTTCTATTACATCTAGTGTCTATAGTTAAATTGACAGAAAAAACATTTTCATACAAACCTTGGTTGAACATTATAAATTAATTTTTGTTATTTAATTTAATTTTATAAGTCAATTGTCATTTTGAAATGGGGCTAAAATATACCTGTTCTAAACGTAAAAGGCTTATAAAGTAATAAAGTGCCATAGAAAGGTTTCCTAGAAAATGAAGCTAAAAAGTTGAAATCATATTTCACATTTTTATTGTTACGTCTCACTGGCCGTTAGCGCACCTACAAAGGGCGCTCTTTCAGCACACAATGCACGGCCAGTAACAAGACTCTTGTTGAAACTATTGTGTGGCCTCAGTTATAGAGTTTAAATAAGAGACTTTATAATATGTTTACAATAGTTTTATTATAGTTTTCATATTTTATATTTTTATAATGGTTTATTATATCCAATAATATTATTATTACTGAGAAAACTCTGAAACAACGAATCCTGAAAAAAAAAACCCAGAAAGTGCAGTCCTCGGGAAGTTGGCTAGTTTTCTGTTCCCTAAAAATGGTAATATAGCGAGCAAACCATAATCTTGAAGAACTTCGTTTTTAATCGGAACGAAAAATTGTAAGGCTAAAAGAGCCCATCAGGCTTCGTAACTATATAATAATAATCATAAATACAGTGGTACAACAAAATAATCCCAAGGAGGGTTGATATCAGGCAGGCGGCCGATCGTAAAAATTAAGCCAAATCATATACCACAACATGACGAACATGTTGTAACGACCCTACTTATGTGGGATAAGGGTAAGAAGAAGATAATATGTTTACAATCTGAGTGGTTTAAATCAATCATTATTTTATTATAATCTTCTTCTATATATATAATAATAATGTAAATCTACCATGTCTGAATTTATTCGATTTTCGTGAAATAAATTGTTGCAGGTGTCTTAGAATAAGTAATAAAATGCATTTCAATCATTTTTAGAAATGTTTGTCTGTCTTTCTATCTGTCTGTCTGTCTGTATGAACAAGCGTCACTGTTACAGTACTGGGTTCACAATAAAACCTCACCCCGAAGGGTGGCAACGCACTTACAACTCCTCTGGTGTTGTTAGTGTCCATGGACGGTGGTGATCACTTAATATCAGGTAACCCACCTGTTCGTTTGCCATATATGACATAAAAAAAATTCTAGAAACGTATGTCTGTCTGTTTCTTTGCACCTCGAATCATAAAGCATATCCTCGAGAGTAACTTAGTCTTCGTTTCATTAAAATCGGTTCACTCTATCAAAAGTTATTGTAGTTTGAATGACGATTCGTATTTAACGTGAAAAGTTGATAAATGGATATATTTAGTATAAGTATAAATATATTTAGAAGAATTTATGATTTTATTAGTCACTGTAAATGACATTACTGTTCCATTAATTTAACATGAGGGTATTGCACCTTTTAGAAATTAATTTTTATCTCGCTCGTTTTATTGAATAACTTACCAATCATTACTAATTCTCCATCTCCTATGGATCTCTTGGGATGGAAAAATTTTGATATGGGCGTAAATAATTTGTGTATTTTGATAAGGTCAAAGTGTATTTGAACTATTAATACTTTTAATTATTAATTTTGTATAATTTTAATTATTTATATGTTATAAACATTTTTTTAATAATCACTCTTCTTATCCTATAGCAATAAAATAACTATACAAGAAATGTTAAGTAAAGTACCTTAAAACAAAACGTTTAAGTGTGCGGAATATACAGTATGACTGGATAAATAGTTGCAATTCTCTGACAGATTACATATTACTTGTTTTTCGTTTTAAATAAATAAAAATAGGTGCTTACTTATTTGCCCTAATTATATCTAAAAACGCAAAACTGATATACACTCAACGTCAGGCGATTTACGCAAAAACGAACTGATGTAATAAATTAATCACGCCTTGCCGCCCATTCCGGCTCGCGTCCAGCACCTCGACCCGCGTCCCACTTTTCCTTGTTTGACCGTGCGGCGTTAATACGATAAGCAGTTACGTAATAATATAATAATATCATTTCCCTCATCGTTACATCCCTATTTGTGGGTACAATTACAGGTTTAAAAAATTATTATGAATAATAAAAAACAGAAAAATAAATTATAAACAAGAACACAGAACACAGGATATAACATTAAGTGGTGAAAATTCACTGTACGACTGCATGTAGCCGTATCCAGCGAGCCAACATCGGAGAGTCCCATCGGTCCACCAGCGCACATAGTATGCTGATGTTGCTGTAATGATTAACCTTTAAAAGCGCCCTTTGAATTTTGTTCATTGAAGCTAGGTGTGATTTTTTACGTTTAAAAGTATCGTCCCATACTTTACAAAGTTTTAGAACAAACTTTAAGTAAGGATCTCTTTATTATTTATTAGTATTTGTTTTGATATTATTATTTTATGTCTTAAATGTGACCATGAACTATGTTTAATAGTGTTAACCTTTAAACAGTCATTGTGATTGTACCAAATTTGGCCAATTTGGTTAGTGTTTGAACATGTTTAATATGTTCTTAATAAAATAAAATACGAATGCCATATCATTCAAATATTATGTACAATGTCAGCAAACTATTACCAATATTATTCAGTTTATTTCCGATAAAAAAAAGTTATATGGAACTTTATGGCGTTGGAATTAATCGCTATCATTGGAAACATACCTCCTTCTATAGATGTGTTTCTATACCTCAACACAGGCTACAGTTTGACGCCAGTGTAGCATAGATTTACATGTAGGTATATATAGCCCCATAGATACATGAATATATATATGTTATGCATCTTATTAGTATAAACTAATGAAAAGGTAATCTTTGTTCCTGACAACATTTTAACCAAAGATCTAACCGATGCACTATTTAAGCCCGTGGGTTTGGTTATATGAAATTTTGCATAAGAATTCCTTATTCAATAACGTGGCTGGGCAATATGAAATTATTATTATAAATTAGTCCCCACAAAGATGAAGGTAACTGAAAATATTTACATCTATTCATATAATCACTATATATTATAAAAAGTCTTTTGCCCCGTCTGTCTGTCTATCTGTTCGCGATAAGCTCAAAGATTCAAAGAACGGAATTTTATGCGGTTTTCACCGGTAGATAAAGTGATTCATTCAAGGTTTAGGTATATAATTTGTTGGGGTCAGCCGAGGTGTACGAGGTCTGTCCCTCTATAGGTAGGAGCCCGGCGGTCATTTTCCGCATGTACCATCCCTTGCCGCCCCCAGAAAACGGTCTGTCGGTACACCGTGGGGTTTTAGTCCGTGCGACTCGGACCTAACCCACCCTCTCCCTCGAGGGGGTGGCGTATCCATAAGGGATTTCCCCACGTTAAAATAAAAAGTATATAATTTGTCAATGAATTTTTTTTATTATCAGGGTGGGACTACGTCGGCTGGGCCTGCTATTAAGAATATAAATTATACGAATCTGCACTTTGAAATTTTGGTGAAAATAATTATTGTGACTATAAATAGGTAAAAGAAACGTCCGTCTCTCTATTTGATTGTTTGTGCTTATGTCACTGCTAAATGTGTGATAAACCTCAACAAAAAATCATAAAGCATATCCTTGGATAACATTTAGCATTTTTTTAATAAAATCAGACAAGATGTTATCTCTAGTATTCACACCTTTTATACACATACCATTTTTCATCCAAGCCAACCTCACCTGCACGTGGTGCACCCTGCTGAATAACGAACGAGGCAATGGCGAAAGCGGGGTGGTAGGGTTTTACAGCCTGACTGGGTCGCAACCACCATGTATATGGCGAAAAAGCCCGTCATAGTGATTCGCTTTTGCGGGTCGCGTTTCGGGATCAGCCTGTGCTTAACCAGCTTTTCGCAGGCCCGCATAACAGCGGCGACCGGCGATGGATAGTGAGTCACTCGGTGGTGGCCATTGTTTTTGGATTGTACTGTGCTTACCACCAGACCTGTGTCTGTCATTTTGCCGTGCTACTATAAAAAAAAAAAGACAAGATGTTATCTCTAGTATTCACACCTTTTATACACATACCATTTTTAATACATTTCGGTCTTCCTTTATTACTATTTTTTTTATATTATAGGAGGCAAACGAACAGGCGGGTCACCAGGTGGTAAGTGATTACCGCTGTCCTTAGACAATAGCAACACCAAGTCGCAAGTGCGTTGCTTTTCTGTGTTTGGGGGAAGAGGAGAGGGGAGGGAAGGGAGGTGATCCACAAGCGCTCTCACTGACCGAATGAAACGCAACAACGCAAGCATTATTACTTCACGTCGGATTTCTATTAGAGGGTGGTACGACCCCGGACAAGCCGACCCATTCAAGTTGAAACCAGTAATAGCTTCAGCTTATTTCTTCTATCTACAAAAACTCCTATATCCCGTCCATCTTCATAATCAAAACTTTTCTAGTTTATAGTTTGTGTTGGAAATATTATTTTTACAATTAGCTCAGGATCATTGAAATATTCGTTTCCATTGTAGGTTGTAGTCGTTAAAGTGCTGCGAAAGTTTTCTCGTTAGTGATAAGGATTTCCTCGCTGTAAATAGAGTAAATAGATTCCAGAACGCAGTAACGTGGAGGAGTTTAATTTCACTCGGAGATTCATTAAGAAGTTTAAACTTGAAATGTTTAAATAAGTTTCGTTATAAATTTCATCATCTTCGTATAATTCTTAAGGATGGTGTACTCGTTCATATATGAAAATATTTATCTTTACCTGTATACATGCAGACGAAGTGAAACTTCTTTGGTTTATATGTAAAATTTGCCATAAAACAATATAATTTTTTTTTTATATTTATTTAATATATGTATGTATGTATGTTACATATTTGTACTGGGGGACAATCTATATCAAACAAATTAAAATATTTATTTGGAATTTATTAATTTTTCATGTTTATTATACTTATATTCGATATAAATGATTGAATATATGATTTTTTCCTTTGTATTCATCCAACTACCTATTTGGATGCCAAATTGGAACTTTCTGGGTCATCTGGAACTGGGTTAGAAGTTTGGTCAGTTAGTGATAAAAATGACGATTGTTGGACGTTAATATTTAAATAACTGTTTCATGTGTGTTTATAAAATTTTAAGCATATATATATCTTGCAAGTCTCAATATATGAGCTAAGTTTGACATGTTTATGTAAAATAGTTTTTGAGATATCAGAGTGTTTAAAGTGGCTCCAAATGGTTCACTTAATATTACACACGGTAGCGCGCGCTCGCCACACTGTTAGCTTGAACTTGGCTTGACATGCTGTCGTGTCTAGAGTTTTTCTTTCAACTGTTTATGACTTTTGCTCTATACATAAAATATATTATTAAAACGAAGTCGTGGGTATCAGTAAGTTTTAAAATAATATAACAGCGTAATATGTTAATGATATTGTTACGACCAGGACATAAAAATATAGTCCCTCCGAAGTAAGAAAAAATATCTGGAAACATTTTAGAATTCTTTTCAGATATCTCGAGTAAACTTGTTTTTTTTAAAAAAAAGCTCCAAGATGATTCGTCGATTGTGTACGACGTGTGAGAAAATGCGCACATATTGAAACCTTATCGTTCTGAGTAGTGTAAGCAAACAATAGAGTTCTAAAAATAGCGTGTCTCGAATCGTCGCCCTTATTTGAAAACGTTAAAAGAGGTTTCACCGTTGTAATTACTCGCAGGCATAACTATATATAACAATGATTAAAATTATTACTAAACGTTAATAAAGCAGATGAAGTTACGCTGAAATAACGATTCTGCAGTTGAATCTCCTATATTTTATAACTTTAAACTAGCGATTCCCATATTTATATGCTGAAGGTGGCAGAGCCATGCTGTAGCTATTACTAGTTTCCGCATGAATGGGTCAGCTCGTCCAGAGTAGTACCAACCTCTCGCAGTCCAGGGTAGTACCACCCTCTCGGAGAACACCGACGTGAGGTAACTATGCTTGCATTGTTGCGTTTCGTTCGGTCAGTGAGAGCGCCGGAGGCCCACCTCCTTTCCCGCTGCCCCTCCCCCATACACAGGCTGGCTACATACTTGCGACTCCCCTGGTGTTGCTAGTGTCTATGGACGGTGGTGATCACTTAACATCAGGTGACCCACTTGTTCGCTTGCCGCCTTTTGACATAAAAAAATATTCCGTATATTATCTCGAAATGATTATCATTAGTCTGTCACATCTATTGGCATTCCGAGTAATAATTGTATATAGTTTATTAATTCTCCAAACAAGTTAAGTTGCACAATATTTAATGTACACAGGCTCTTATATTATGCGTCGCTAGTCTGAACAATGCCGCGCAATGCCGCGGTCACGCTTAGTAGCATGTCGTGACGCGAGATTATAAATTTATTTTCTGACAAAAGAATACCGCTCAACGCGCCTTAAGAGGTTTTTACTTCAAAAATTATAATGTCATATCATGTCATGTCAATACGGTGTCAGGAGGCTCGAACTCCGGTATGTACATGAGATTTTTGGAATCTGCGTATATTTACTACTGTAATTTCAATTGCTGGTACTATTGGCTGCCGGTGAAGGAAAACATCGTGAGATAGCCTGAACATGAGTAATATGAAATTGTGGATTTCTCGAAATTTTAATTCGCCAATATGTCGTAACATATAGCGTCATATCGTAAATATTTTTTTTTTATTGTAGCACGGCAAAATTACTGCACTGTGCCTGATGGTAAGCATAGTACAATCCAAAAACAATGGCGACCACCGAGTATCCATCGCCGGTCGCCGTTGTCATGCCGGCCTGCGAAAAGCTGGATATGCACAGGCTGATCCCGAAACGCGACCCGCAAAAGCGAATGACTATGACGGGCTTTTTCGCCATATACATGGTGGTTGCGACCCAGTCTGGCTGTAAAACCCTACCACCCCGCTTTCGCCATTGCCTCGTTCGTTATTCAGCAGGGTGCACCACGTGCAGGTGAGGTTGGCTTGGGTGTCTCAAGTCTTCGATGTTATTCGACACCCCTTACACCCCAAAAAAAATGTTCGTTGTACTTGCATTATTGCTCATAAATTATCTACTATTACCTCAACATTTTGCTAAATTACACTATAAAACATTATCCTAACACGAATCGGCTTACATCCAATAGCAATAATTCAATTATTGTGTACACCAATCATAAAGCCCTCTTGGTGACTTTTCTATGCAAAGGTACAGTAATTTGGTGACCGAGCTACCTATGATTGGTGTACACAATAATTGAATTATTGCTATTGGATGTAAGCCTGTGTATTTGTTGTATGTATAACCATGTTTATAAGTATAGAATATGAAATTAAATTGCTTGTGTTATATAGCTGTCTGAGAAATTTATTTAAAAAAGGTGTTTTTTTGTCGAACTGACTACGCTATTGACCAAGCAAGGTCTTAACAGCTTCACCGGACTACATAAAAAAAGGTATGTGTGCGATTCACACACGATAGAAGTGAAACTTCAGTAAATCGACAAAAGAATGAGATGAATATATATAACAAGGGTAGGATAATTACAAAGTTTATTTGTTTAAAAATTAATTAATTATTTAGCACAACAAGATATAAAAATACTCATAAACACTGTTAAATAATAACACACTACGCTGACTTCTTACTAAAAAGCTGTAATACGCAGCCGCATACAGTGTATAGAAGTATTAGCTCACGTACTTTTCACATATACTAACACACGTTAAATGCTCAAATACAAGCAAGTATTAAACAGTGTGCAATATACATACACACTGACATTCGCTCTCTCACTCTGACTCACTATGTGATTCGCTAGTGATTGCAGTGTTATTATAAGTGGCGTGCTGGACTCTGGAGTATCAGTCTTAGGACTGAGCCGCTGCGGGGCGATCGTAGCAAGTGTGTGGGAGCGAAGTTAACCGCCCATCCTTGGTTACTTGAATAGTGGTTTCGAACTCAAAGTCCATAAGACTGACAGAACAATGTAAACATATCCCTGCGAACTAGTAAATATATATTCCAATGTATCCGCTTGAATTGGGTTGAGTGACCACTACATACCAGGTACACCATAGTGGTTCACTTAGGTCTATCCATCGAACTTGATGGTAGTTTGTTTGTAGACGTCTGCATTGCTACCATCTCTGACTATCTTTTAGTTCTTCGAGTTTTCGGATAAGACATGGTAAATTCGTCTATTAAGACACTTTCAGGCTACGACGATAGCAACAAATACCGATATATTGTACATTTCCCATGGTTTTAAACTCTTTGTAATGAGATACAACGTGGTAATTTTGTAGTGATACGTTAAAAAAAGGTTATACTGTCCACGAAAAATTGGCCAAAATAAAGTTCCTTTCAAATAATATCATTGGGCAGAATCAACGTCGTCACAATAGTCTGTTACAAGGGTACAATTAAATTTTATGAGTTGCGACCTCAACAGAAATGAGTCGCCGGAGGGTAAAAACTTTTCGGCTTATATTCGGTAAAATGATTTTAAGTCTTTTAATTTGAGGTAAATATAGTTTTATCTTTTTACTTGTTGTGGCCGCGGCTCTACATACCTTTATTACTTAGTTATCTATGTTATTATCGCTCATATTTTATGATTACTGGTGATTTATGATGATCTGGAGGTAATAGTGGCTTGAACTGGTGGGTAGTGTGGTCAAATCACTTGTTTCTACACCTCCATTGAATGCGGTTTTAATATAAGGAGAGATGTAGACTGTATTTTTAGCGGTCTGCTAGGGTTACGGATACATGCTCAATCGCTGGATTCAAAGGTATACAATCGATTGAGCTGGGAAAAAGAAATCATACACACTTGCCTGAGGTGCGTCGTGGTATCACTGGTGTGCTGCTGCGGTGGAGGCACTCTTGCTTCATAGCACCAGATAGAGACGGTATAGCGTCCGTATCACAAAATATACATATTTTCGCTCGCGGCGTAGTTTGCATTAGTTCGCGACATAGAGCGTTCTTGTATCACGCTCGGCGCGTTGACGAAGACTTAACGCGCGACTCGCACGATGCACAGTGGTGCACACAATCGCGTGATAATCAGGACTGCGCAGGCGCCGCACCCTCTAGCGGTATGTTAATGAAAATGATTTCTAGGCGTATCAAAGAACAGTTGTTGCCCTCGCAGATTAAAACAAAACTAACTGCCTATAAAATAAGTACCAAGATCTTTGTAGCTTATCAGTTTGGAGAGGTCCCGTTACAAAATTGCACCATAAAGAGTTAAGAGTAAATTAAAATAATTGCTTTCAAGCATTTTTTTATAATGATTTATACAATTTCATTTATATTTTATAGCCTATTAAGGAATTACTTTTTTACTTTGTCAAGATATGGTTAACCCAGATATACAAGTATTGACTCGGAATGAAAGGGAATGAAAGAGAACTCAATTGTACACAATTTTAACGTAAATAGAAAAAGTTAAATTCACTATTTTTGTACTGGATTTCTTTTCTTTCTTAGACTTTACGGCTATTATAAAACACTGTACTTATATTTATCGCTTTCGCTCGCTATAATGTATGTTTGACAAATCCTTAGGGAGCAGTACATTTTTCTGAATTGTTCTTTTTTATGTCATAGGAGGCAAACGAATAGGTAGATTGGTTACCTTTGATTTAATTGACTTTGATCTTTGATTGACAACATGAATGCAAAATTTTATGATGATCGATTGAGTAATTAAGGCATGAAAGCGTAACAAATAAACAAATCCACATACCCATTTCTAATATTAGTTAGGATGACCGTTCAGAACATTTAGTTTCGATATGCTACAAATACGAAACGATATTGCAAAATTCGAGTATTGCGTTCAACATAATTTGAATTTCGAAATTTGCACCGGGATCGGAATTATATTATCGTTATCCAACTGTCAACCCGACATGTAAATTTAACGCTATATCTACGACGGAACACCCTATGTAATGCCGAGCGGCATGCTTCCGATTGATTGGTCAATTCACAGTTGAAATATAAGTAGCGTCACAAATCAATAAATTATTTTTATTTATGGCTAGCTATTCCCGCGAATTCGCCCGCGTGGAATTGTTAGTTTGGGTTAATGCAACACGGCGGAAGCTCTCAAATCAAAAATATGCCCGATTTTGAAACATTCTTCATTGGTGCTCCGCTCCTATTGGTCTTAGCGTGATAATATATATATAGCCTAAAGCCTTCTAATCGGACCAGTAGTTCCTGATACTAGCGTGTTCAACCATACAAACTTACATACATACTTCTTATCTCTGCCGTACCGTGAAGCTGTGGAACAATCTTTCTAAAAATACTCACAAACACTGTTAAACAATAACACACCACGCTGACTTCTTACTAAAAAGCTGTAATACGCAGCCGCATACAGTGTACAGTAGTATTAGCTCACGTACTTTTCACATATACTAACACACGTTAAATGCTCAAATACAAGCAAGTATTAAACAGTGTGCAATATACATACACACCGACATTTGCTCTCTTACTCTGGCTTACTAATTTTCGTATTTGTGTCTCTTACCTGTCGTTTTTTCCGTTGTATCCGGTTTGAAATCACAACGATTCTAAAGGAGTTTCACTTCAACAAACACTTCATCTTTATATTTTTCTTTTATATAATATATTTATATTTATCTTTATATTAGTACTGATTTGGTTATCCTAAGTTTATTTTTTATACTCATTAATAATTTAAGTACTAGATTACACTTCGAAGAAATCATACACACTTGCCTGAGGTGCGTCGTGGTATCACTGGTGTGCTGCTGCGGTGGAGGCACTCTTGTTTCATAGCGCCAGATATAGACGGTATAGCGTCCGTATCACAAAATATACATATTTTCGCTCGCGGCGTGGTTTGCATTAGTTCACGACATAGAGCGTTCTTGAATCACGCGCGGCGCGTTGACGAAGACTTATCGCGCGACTCGCACGATGCACAATGGCGCACACAATCGCGTGATAATCAGGGCTGCGCAGGCGCCGCGCTCTCTAGCGGTATGTTAATGAAAAGGATTCTCGGCGTATCAAAGAACAGTTGTTGCTTATACTCATTAATAATTTAAGTACTAGATTACACTTCGGAATAGTCATTCTGTTATATAGAATTTAATTGTCGTTCTGGAATATTACATTGTTAAGATTATTATATTAAAAATATCATGATTTTTAGTAATTATAAAACAGTCGTGTTATTTTTTACACTTAGTAACATAAAAAGAAGTTAAAAAAAGCATCCTAAGCACATTACTGATTTACCCAACAGTAAAAATATCATTAAACGCGCCTTGTTTTCAATTAAATAATTGATGGAAATAGGTCTAGTATTTTTTAACATAAATATACATAGCAGGAAACTTGGTAAAGTTATTAAAATAATGTTTAATGGATGTTTAGGCTAAAATGGTTAAGAAGCATTGCAATGCACAACTGTATTATCCGTCCTTTAAATCTATCAAGTGCCATATTTCCTCCCCCCTACCTGCTCTACGGCGCACATCTCTGTGATCGAATATTAATAACAAATTGCATTATAAACGTTCATTAATATAATTAGAGAGTAAAAGTGTAAGGTGCGAACCGAAGTGTACTGTATTTATGATTATTATTATATAGTTACGAAGTCTGATGGGATCCTTAGCCTTACAATTTTTCTGTAGGCTTTAGCTTTGGTAGGCTATTTATAGTGTCTCTTTGAGAGGCACCACCGTTCCGGTTAAAAACAAAATTCTTCAAGATTATGGTCTGCTTGCTATATTGCCATTTTTATGTAAGAGAATAAAAATAAAAACAGTTAAGAGTAAATCAAAATGATTGTTTTCAAGTATTTTTTATAATGATTTATAAAATGTTATTTCTATTTTATAGCCTATTAAGGAATTACTTTCATACTTTATCAAGATGTGGTTAAACCAGATATACAAGGATTGACTCAGAATGAAAGAGAACCCAATTGTACACAATTTTAACGTAAATAGAAAAAGTTAAATTCACTATTTTTGAACTGGATTTATTTCCTTTCATTATTATTTCGTAGTCTTTACGGCTATTATAACGCACTGTACTTATATTTAGCCAATTTTATAGAAACATTTCCGTCTGAGTTATTTAATTATATTCTACTAACTTTTGTCCGCGGTTTCGCTCGCTATAATGTATATTTGACCAATCCTTAGAGACCAGTACATTTTTCTGAATTGTTCTTTTTTATGTCATAGGAGGCAAACGATTGGTTACCTTTGATTTAATTAACTTTGATCTTTGATTGACAACATGAATGCAAAATTAAAAAGTAATTAAGGCATGAAAGCGTAACAAACAAACAAACCCACATACCCATTTCCAATATTAGTTAGGATAACCGTTCAGAACATTTAGTTTCGATATGCTACAAATACGAAACGATATTGCAAAATTCGAGTATTGCGTTCAACATAATTTGAATTTCGAAATTTGCACCGGGATCGGAATTATATTATCGTTATCCGACTGTCAACCCGACATGTAAATTTAACGCTATATCTACGACGGAACACCCTATGTAATGCCGAGCGGCATGCTTCCGATTGATTGGTCAATTCACAGTTGAAATATAAGTAGTATCATAAATCAATAAATTATTTTTATTTATGGCTAGCTATTCCCGCGAATTCGCCCGCGTGGAATTGTTAGTTTGGGTTAATGCAACACGTCGGAAGCTCTCAAATCAAAAATATGCCCGATTTTGAAACATTCTTCATTGGTGCTCCGCTCCTATTGGTCTTAGCGTTATAATATATATATAGCCTAAAGCCTTCTAATCGGACCAGTAGTTCCTGATACTAGCGTGTTCAACCATACAAACTTACATACATACTTCTTATCTCTGCCGTACCGTGAAGCTGTGGAACAATCTTTCGGCCAGTGTGTTTCCTATAATGTTTCCTATAATGTTTCCTATAATATGGGGTCCTTCAAGCGTAACGTGAGGAGACATTTATGCAGCCCGGCATGACAGTGGCGACCGGTGAGGGATAACGTGTCTTTCGGTAGCCGCCATTGTTTTTGGATTATACTGTGCTCACCGTCACAAAGTACATTATATAAATAGAGGTCGCACTTATTCTTTCCAATCAGCGCCTCTATATTACGAGTTTCGAACTAATATCTGTTGGTTATAAATGTACATTTATAGCTATGTATTTATGCATACAGCAGTACTGCGTAAATCGTATACAAGTTTTGGATCATTTTTATTTGTAATGAATATATTCATCATAAGGCAAATCTAATTCCAAGTATGTATATGCAGGAGTCAATGTTTATAAGTAGATCCGGAGATAGATAAAATTGTTTGTGGGAGGCAAGAAAATTTAAGGGAGCATACTCTCGTAACAGATACGTAAACAAAGAGAATGAAAATAAATATTTGAAAATTGTCAGTTTGAAATGTCAAAATTAATTGTCATCCACCATCTTTTGTTATCAATCTTGCCAAAAAAAAAAAAATATATAAATAAAAATAGACGAGCCTTTTCCTTACAAATTCGATTCTGAGAAGTGAAAATAGCGTGCTCACCATCAGGCATAGTACAGTTACTTTGCCGTGCTACGATAAAAAAAAACAAACACTTCCTCTTTATATATTAGTATATAGATTTACTTGGTTCTATTATCTTGGTTATCGTAAGTTTATTTATATACTCATTAATAATTTAAGTACTAGATTAAGCTTCGGAATAGTCATACCGTTCTATATAATTTAATTGTCGTTCTGAAATATTACATTGTTAAGATTATTATAATAAATATATCATGGTTTAATAATTATAAAACAGTCGTATAATTTTTTTACACTTAGTAACATAAATAAAAGTTAAAAAAAAGCTTCCTAAGCACATTACTGATTTACTTTGATCAACAATAACTAGATAACGGGTCGGAGCGAAAAATACGTCTCGGTAAATTACAGCTCACTAGAAATGTGAGCTTTTATTTGGTTTAGTTTGTTTGAAACACAGCCAATGTAAGCACGTTTCACATGCTGTAGTGTATTCAAAAGATGCAAAAATATTACCCGAATATAAAAGCAATATAACGGCCGGAGTATCTTACTTTCGCTAAATACATGTTGAATAAGTTATATGTTAAGCTTTAAAATAACAAATAATATCAAATTTTGAACAAAATTACCGATTTTATACCTGTAGTACAAATGTTTGGCCAATGTTACGCACAATAACGGGAAGAAGTACTTTATTCATTGCATTTTAAGGTTGAATTAACACTAAATGTTGTTTATGTTGTCTTTTCATTTGTGAGGGGAGTAATTTATTGCTTTGCTCGTTTTATCGTAAGTATTAGATAATATTTTGAACATTTATGACTTTATTACAAGGTGTCATGGTTGTAATTAGGTTGAACTTAAAGCTGTTTTAAAACTTTTTTTCTCCCTTACTTAGTAAACAAATAGCAACACATAAGTATATATTTACGCGGACGGCTTTTAGCTTCGATTTTGTACATGACCCTTTATCTAGTTATTGTTTATCGAAGGATTTACCCGACAATAAAAATACCATACAACGCGACTAGTTTTCACTTCAAAAAATTGATAGAAATATGTCCAGTATTTTTTTACATAAATTATGTAGCCGGAAACTTGGTAAAGTTATTAAAATAATGTATAATGCACGTTTTTATAATGTTACCTTAGAACCTAAAAATTTCTCGTGAAGTAGTCGGAACAACGAATTATAATCATCAAACTAACTCGGATAACCTCTTAGCAAATTGTAACTTTCATTACTTATTGCATTTATACTGTGGCAATTTAAATCGCATAAACATTAACCGGCAATACGCTTCACTGACAGTTCCTTTGACCCATAACAGAAAATGACACTCTATTTGATCAGTATTCCGAATTTATATATCCCTATTTTTTTGTTCAAGGCTTATGTTAATTCGTGTCCTTATATTTTAAGTGTTTACTTTGATATGAGACTGAGAGTAGCCAACTGAACATTGACTGTACAGATGACGCAATCCTCGCCAAACTTTTTGACCGCTCGGTATATAGTTGCGTAGAACAAAAGTTTAGGTATAAATACATATTATATCGTACGTATAGCACTGAGATACTATACTGTACTGGAGGCCTTTCTAACAGATGATTCAAGTAACACCTTGATGGCATTTTCATTGATGGCTAGCGAGGCCGATCCGGAAAAGTATCCCTCGGCCACACATCTGGCAAGTATACGTGCCCCCAGGTGGACTGGGGTTGAGATCACTTACGGATAAATTAGTGTCAATTTTAGATTTCAATTATAGTATTTTAACGTTGTTTTGTATTAAACTGTAGGCAATCATGCGCGCAAATATGAACTTACGACTGCACTCAGAACGGCCAAAAAGATTGGCGAAGACTGTACGTGACCGTCTCACTGCTGTGGTTGTGGACTATAATTTAATATAGATTTATTATTTCTGTTATCTAGAAATTATAGTTCTAAATTTATCTGTATTTTGTGTGTAAACTGTAAAGACCTTCGTGGTAGAGGAAAGTAATAAAGAATTTCGTAGTGATATATTACTCGACTGCTGAGGATCGAGTGTGTGGTTGTGAATTTGATAGGAAGCTACTTAATAATTTATGTAACGTTATTCCAATAGTAAATTATGTAAAGAAACTTAGACAATATGTTCAGCTGCCACGTATACCAAGGAAATAAAGTTTTTGCATCAGAATAATATGATCCACACGATCAAATGCTTTTTCAAAATCGGTATATATGACATCGACCTGCTGTTTGTTATCCATACCAGTTAGTATATAATCTGTGAACAGAGACAAATTAGTAATGGTGGAACGCTTTTTCATAAAACCGTGTTGCTGAGTTGGTATAGATTTAAAGATTAGAGGACTAACAAATTTAAAGATTAACTTTTCAAAAATTTTGCCTAATAATAATTAAGCATAATAATAATCCGCGACTCACGACCGTCATTGGCCACGAACATTTTAAATGACTCCGCTTCGGAGCCTTCGAGTGCAAAGGTCTAGATTTACAGATTTAAGATTACGAACTTTAAATAAAATCGAACGACGACTCAAAAAATTGTATTTTTGAAAGTTTCTTGAATATATATTTACTTTTCAAATTTAGTGTGGAGGAAGTAAATTGTTTCAAATTGTTTAAGCCGCCTATTTGAAACTCGCTCTACATGGTCTAAAGAGTTATGTTTAGGTAACGATTCTGTGTTTTTTTATTTTAGACCTGTTGTTAATATTATGAATATTCCTATATCACTGAAATTAGAATTAGATGGTATTCAGGTTTTTTACTCGGAATAGTATATGTAAAACAAGGTAAATGTAAGTATCTTCATGCACATATTTAGTATATCATTCGGAATTCGGTATCTTAACGAAATTAGAATTAGATGGTATTCAGGTTTCTTAATCGGAATAGTATATGTAAAACAAGGTAAATGTAAGTATCTTCATGCACATATTTAGTATATTATTACTATTATTGATAGAGAAATAAGCAATCATTCGGGTATGCCGTAACAGAATCTGATACGTATATTTGACTTGAGGCTTGATGCTTTAGAGGTTCGTTCCATTAACCTAGGCACAGTATCACAATAGCTGCAAGTAGTAAATCTCATTTAAGACTTACATTTCAATTTGTTGAAAGCATTTATAACTTTACTAGCAACTGCGTCTGCAACTTCGTCTGCATCGAATCGGTTATGTAATTATTTACGACATCACATTAGAAACCTCAAAAATAACAGTATTTCTCCAATATTTAATGCATGTTATTATACATATAAACATTCCTCTTCAATGACTCTATCTATTAAAAAAACCGCGTCAAAATCCGTTGCGTAGTTTTTAAAGATTTAAGCATACATAGGGATATAGGGACAGAGAAAGCGACTTTGTTTTCAGACTTACGAAAACCAGTAATAGTTATTTAGGTAATAGTTTTAGGTTTTACAATAAAGTCCCAAAGCATATATACCGATTTGCCGGACTGTAAGTTTAAGTGCCACGACAAGCGGGTTTTTGTGTCAAAAGGTTATTAGAAAGTGGATCAATATGTGAACGATGGTGATGTATGAAATTGACTACTCTCTGTCCATCCACTAAAAACGGTTGTAATGTATTGGAAATATATATGTTAAAAAGATGTGCCGGATCGAGTTTCTTACCGGTTCTTCTCGATGACTGGGTTATTTTCTGAACCGGTGGTAGTTTTAAAATTCATAAGCGCCTTATTAAGGCCTAAATGGAATAAAGTATATTTGATTTGACGGAACGTAACTTAAGCTGATCGAAGTTTATTAATACAAATTCTCGGCTGCAGTCCGTTCTAACAATGGCGCCCGGGACATTTCCGTTTCCTTTAATCTGTCACTATCGTTATACACAAGTACGTATAATTCGTAACTGGGCCGAGTTTAAATTGAATTCCGAATTAGACCCGGAACGATCGGACGCTATCAATGAGAAATAATTTCAGTTTTATAAAGCGTTTATTTCTAACTAGTTGATACTCACCGCTTCGTCTGCGTTATTTTTTTTAATAGAGAAAAAATATAAAAAAACACCGCTTTACTCACACCGTTTCTCCACAGCAACAAAATATCGTTGAATGCATTATGCTTTATAAAAATTGTAGCTTTTTAAAACTTGAATGACTTTATAGTAAAGAACGATATCTTGAATTTTTTTTAGATAAAAAACTAGTATCTACGAAGTAAAACTATTACTGGGCTACTACTAGTAATTTTTTACTTAGATACTCGGTCCTTATCTAAAAGAAACAGTGCGTGTATCAGTATGTACACGCGGAGGAAGTGAAACTTCTCTGGCTTATATGTATCATTCTTCTGTCCGTGTGTATGGGACTGAACTCCTCCTAAAAGACTGAACAGATTTTGATGATTTTTTTGAAAAATTAAAATAAATCGAAAATGTGTTCTGGTGGATTCAAGAATGGTCTAGACTCACAATTAGACCCAGTAGGTGGCGCTACGGTCAAATATTAAACATTATAAAAGACACAGCTATCAGCGAGTAATAATATATATAAAAACACACATGTCAGGTGTTATATGATAAAATGTAATCGAAAATTACAATCCTGTTAAATCCGTTGATATCCCTGACGTAGAAACTTCAAGGGGAGAACGATAAAGCAAAGCCTCCGTTCGCATAATTCGCTAATCAGCCGTGAGCGGTGGATTTCCACGATGTTTCGCTCTAAGACGTACTCGTTTCCATTCCTTAAGGTCGAGACGCGCCGCTGTTACACTCTCTAAGATCGAGAGAGATTACAACGTAACAGTGGTTAAAAAATTCACAAGATTTAAGACATGAATTATGATTTTAATTAAACAATATAAATAAATTTTAAAATGAAACTTCTTTCAATCGCCTCAAACATTTTCGTCCATCTATCGCATGTCGCATTACCGTCGGTCGCGGAGTGGAGAACAAGTGAAAGGTGTTAGATAGAGCAGCCAAGCCCAATATGGCGGCGACCATGGCTCAATTCAAAATGATTATATGAATGAAATAAATACTATGCTTAGTTTTTAAAACGCGTCTATCATCTGAATGGTTATGTTTATTATGTATTCTGTACTCTGACACGCAGATTGAAACTAAAATGTATAGTTGGATTTTATCTACCATTGATTTCCCATTATCATACCCATTTTCCAATTATTGAGTTAAGATAAAAAACGCGATTTTAAGACCTCTTAAATCGAGTAATTTTCAGTTAAATACCTAAAAAATTGATAAAGAATTTCATTTTCATCGTGGTTTCATAAAACCATACATTTTTATATATGTATATGATTCCAATAAAATTTTATGTATTTGCTAGTGGCCGTCGATCACTGTCGATTTTGGAAATATTAGCTGTAATCAAATTGTCACTTAATAAATTAATCGGAGGAGAATTTCACAAAATAATGAAATTGAAATAAAAGATTTCAAACTTATTAAAATTAAATCAACGTTACTCATTTAAATTATTAAGAAACATTAAGTATTTTAAGCTAATATGAAAGTTATTAATTTAGCAAAATTAGGAAATGATTGTGTTTAGAGGCTAATATTGATGTGATAAAAATTCATATTGCATCTAAAAAGTTACGGATAAACGCAATATTTCAATCATTTAAAAAATGTTTCAGTAATTCACAGCAAAAGCGATCCACATACTTTATTTAATTTAAATTATTTTGTCATTTTATCGATCTTAAAGTTTAGCAGTTTCGAATATTTTACTGTCCTAAGTCCGGGCTTCTACTACGGAATACACAGCCATGTATATACAGGAATGCGATGAGATTGATAATGTTAAAAACCAACAGAGTATTTTGTATGTTGTAAAAAACACGTTATTGAACTTGTTTCATAGATTTAATTTTAATCATCTTTATACATCGTTTATCAATCATAATTTATAATACACTAAGTATAAAAACGTGTACCAAAATTACCTAAAGCGGTGTTTACAAATAAGTTAAACACTTGGATTAAAAAGGTTTCGAATTAAATGCACCGCGCTAGCCCGAGGTGAGTTCGCGTTATCCTTCGCAAGTCTAACCGTTTTTTTTTTTAACATGGGGAAATCCCTATGGATTCCACCCTAGCCGGGCAGCTAAGGGCGGGGTATGTCCGACTTGCACGGACTAAAACCCCATGGTGCCTTCAAATACCTATAGGCCGAGGAGCGGGAGCTGCCGAACTGGCATTGCGTCTACTCCCCGGCAGGTGTCGTAAGTCTAACTTAACGTAACCAAAGCGAGACAAAAAAGCAAGATGGCGAACATTCAGCGACTGCGGTGCATTTAATTCGAAACGTTTTTAAAGCAAGTATTCAATACGTATTTCACTTATTTGTAACATCACCGAAGAGGTTTAATTTCTTGCACGTATACAGGCCAACACACACCCCATTTTTGTAAAAACAAAAAAAAATCCTTATTTTTCGGACTCTTATATTAATTCTTCTAGATTAAATTACCTATTATATTTACACAACAAACAATAATTTGCTTATTAAACACTAGCTTTCTCTCGCGGTTTCGTTTGCATTAATTTACATTTAATCTATCCCTCGGGTACAGTACTATTTTTCCGGGTGTCTTTTCATGTACACCTGACAACGTTTATGCATAAGTTCCTGAAAATTGATTGAGTAATTGTGTTAAGGAGTAATAGCATAACAAACAAATGGAACTCAGGTTAGAATTTATTATGTTGGTTAGGATTTCGTCTGCCGAATAAAATTCATTCAAGAACTTGTCATTGTGAAAAATGTAGCCGAAAAGCTAAAATTTATGTTGGCAGAGTAATCCGCATTAGATTCCAAAACCGCAAAACCATTACAAAAGCCAGTAACTATGTATTATGTAATAGTTGATGTGAACTATTTTTGAGGGCTCCAACAATAACCACATTGTAATGTATTCAAATGAATGATCATATCACTAGATGTGTACAAAATGTGTGCTATTTCGAGGCGAGACGACAATGTCGTTTACAAGGGAGCGTTCACGCGTTATTTGTGTCTTTCTCGTAAACGCATCCGACGATTGATGTGAGCGCTGAGCGGCGCGGTGACGTGTGACGAATGCTCGTATACTAAGTGAATGCTTTCGTGCACAAATGTCTGCGTAACATTGTCTCAATGCAAATGTATTTTAAGTTTCTTTTCTCCTTCAAATGTCTCCGTAGAAGTGTTTGTTTTCAGTATTTTATTACATTTGAAGTAACGAATCGTGTTGAACACGAAATCATTGTTACTGTTTATAGTTTAAAGATTTTTAAGCATGATCAATTGAGATGTGAATGCTTTGTTATGCAAATGTCTGGGCAATATTGTCTTAATTATATATTTGAGTTTCTTTTCTCCTTCAAATGTCTTTGTAGAAGTGTTTGTTTTTAGTATTTTATTACGTTTGAAGTAACGAATCGTGTTGAACTCGAAATCATTATTACTGTTTATAGTTTAAAGATTTTTAAGCATGATCAATTGAGATGTGAATGCTTTGTTATGCAAATGTCTGGGCAATATTGTCTTAATTATATATTTGAGTTTCTTTTCTCCTTCAAATGTCTCTGTAGAAGTGTTTGTTTTCAGTATTTTATTACGTTTGAAGTAACGAATCGTGTTGAACTCGAAATCATTATTACTGTTTATAGTTTAAAGATTTTTAAGCATGATCAATTGAGATGTGAATGCTTTGTTACACAAATGTCTGGGTAATATTGTCTTAATGTTATATTTGAGTTTCTTTTCTCTTTCAAATGTCTCTGTAGAAGTGTTTGTTTTCAGTATTTTATTACGTTTGAAGTAACGAATCGAGTTAAAGTCGAAATCATTCTTATTGTTTACAGTTTAAATATTATTTTCGCGTATTCGAAGTCTAGTTAATTGATATTCATTCAAAGAGATTACAAATTTACTATTCTTAATCTATATAATCTATACATATAACTAGCGGTCCCGGTGGACGTTGTCCTAAAAAATTCGGATCCACTCGAACACACACACAAAATTTCATCAAAATTATCAATTATTTCGTAATAATATGATATGATAGTCACTCATAACAAAAAAGTATCGTAGACTTTTTTCTATGTGACCCAGTTTATATGCTGATTCGTAAATAACAGACCCATTTATTATTCTACACATATACAAATAAATATATAATCATATACAGCAATATGTTTATGGGCTTATGTCTTGTCTTTAGTACGATAGTAATACATTTTTATTTTATGTACTGTTATATTATTAGTAGTTGTTTTGTTTGTTTTACTATATTCTTCTTTGTGGTACATTTTTTTACATTTACATATTGCTAACTGCCCACGTTTGTTTAGAGATAATTATATCAAATCATCCCTTTACATTACAATCATGTAATAAAAGGGCAATTAAAATGAACGTTAATCTATCAATTTTGTCAGTAGCTTTGAAGATTGTCTTCTGTCTCAGTTAGTCTCTTTATACCAGGTGAAAGGTTAAGAACTAGCAGTATTCTAGGATATGATACTTCATGGTCACATTTTAGATATAAAATAATAATATCAAAACAAATACTAATAAACAACCAAGAAAATTTAAGTTAAAGTTTGTTCTAAGAATTTCAAAAGTATAAACACAATCCTAGGTGCAATTACCAGTGCCAAAAGCTACAAACCCGGAGTTAATAACTTTCGGTAATAAAACGGACAATAAACCTTTTGTTCCTGACGTTCCCACGTTCCCTTTCAAGTGAAAGTAAAATCACCCGACGGTCATTTAAACTGCGCTTTAACATAGACGCGTAGAGGATTGTATATAATTTTTGTATTTGTCAAATATTAAGCACCTATTTTTTTTATTAATTTAGAACGAGAATCGAATGCACAGTATCTTTCACAAATATTGCTACTGTCAAAACATTCAGCCTGTATATATAAATATTTTTTATATCCAATTGGAATTGGTGCAAATCAATCCGTACGATTTACATTTTCTGTTATACAAACCCTGCTGAATAACGAACGAGGCAATGGCGAAAGCGGAGTGGTAGGGTTTTACAGCCTGACTGGGTCGCAACCACCATGTATATGGCGAAAAAGCCCGTCATAGTGATTCGCTTCTGCGGGTCGCGTTTCGGGATCAGCCTGTGCATATCTAGCTTTTTGCAGGCCCCCATGACATCGGCGACCGGCGATGGATAGTGTGACACTCGGTGGTCGTCATTGTTTTTGGATTGTACTGTGCTTACCATTAGGCACAATGCAGTCATTTTGCCGTGCTATAATTACAAAAAAAAAATAGAATACATTTCTGTCATTTTTAGAAACACATCACATCACTGCGTTCATGATAAAACTCTCCAGTAATAAAGCGTTTCCTCGAGTAACATTTACTTTTGGTTTCATTAAAATCGGCTCAGTCTATCAAAAGTTATTGTAATTTTAATGACGACGCGACTTAAGTACGAGAGAAAAGTAAATAAATAAATGGACTTAATATATTATTATTCACTGTTTTTCTACATTAGGTTCCATGTGATTAGTTAGTAATTAAATATAATGGGAACTAAACAACTGATATAAATAAATTGAAATTGAATATTTATTTTTGTCCCTAGAAGAATAATGTGTAGGTTTTTGAAATTAAAACTTCTGTAACCGTGTCCAGCGATTTTTGTTAGAGAAAAATTTATAGGTCGCGTCACCGATGACCTCAACACACTCGTGACGTATTATGCTTGCGTTAGACTTGTGATGAAATCGAAAGTAAAATGAATGACCCGTTAACATCCGTGGGTTTGCCCGTAGTTGTACAGATTATTATATGTATACTAGGGGACCGGGCGGACGTAGTCCTGACTTGATAATTAAAAAAATCTAAAATTCAACCGCAGGTCCACCTACCGGGTCCAGTTGTGAATGTAAACCATTCTTCAATCCACTGGAACACGCTTTAGGAGGAGTTCAGTGACATACACACGCACAGAAGAAATTTATATATAAAGATTCCATATTTACAGTACATACTGCCTTATAAGCGATTTTATTAGTAGATGTATGTTTATTTGTGCTATATAAAACAAATTTGAATCAACAATAAATCGACTGTATAATAATCTAAAAAAGTATAAAAATGTATACCTATAATTATTGCTCAGAGTGCTAATAGAGGTGAAACTAGATTAATGTTAAGAATATTTGCTCGTCTAATATTACGAAATTTAAATAATTCAAATTATAATTGATTATAAATTAATAAAACAACACTGTTTTTCCATTGTTTTGGGTATTCACTTCTTTCGGTACCTAACCCTTATGATTGTTTCGACTCTGTTATTTAAATACGTTATTAAACTTTTCAAAAGTATGTAAATATAGACAGTCTTACAAATAGGCGTTCAATCGATATCGTGTAGTATGGCTCTTTACTCTTGTTAATATTAAAAAGGGCGATCAGAAGGCGTGGGTTCGTTCAGGTCAATAATCGTCGGGTTTTATTTGAAAAGAGGAAAGAGGCTATGGTATTAGTTTTCTAATGGTTGCACAGGTACCTAATGCTTTCTAATTGAAAATATTTTGCAGACAACTCATCAAATATTAATTTCGTCTAAAGGCCATTTTTTTGAAGTAAGACTTCTTATGGCACGGCAGGGTAAGATTTTCGTCACGCGTTAGGCGTAAGATAGTTATGTATTTGTGTGTAAGTATGTATGCGTCTATCTATGCCTAGTAGTATACCAAAATGAGTAAATCTATAGTCGAGTACTTATGCTATGAGATTTCGTTTAGTATATAGTTTATGAGCATTCTCATGCACATATAATTTAACACATATAAGCCAAAGAATCTTCACTTCCTGCGCGTGTGCACACTGATACACGCGACGTTTTTTTTTAGCCGAGCACGAATTGATGATAAATAGTACAATTAGAAAACAACGGTGACCATAGCGATTACCAACTTGCAAGCCTTTTCGTTTGTTGGCAGCTGTATAGACCGGCAGTCGGATAGAAACATCACGTGTAATACCTTTAATATATAAATCTAGCACAGAGGCTTTGTCTTTCTTAGTCTACCATGATGTGGTTTTAGGTTTTATAGTTTATTCATAATCTTGTTATTTGATTTTTTTTAATGTCATAGCAGGCATACGAACAGGTGGGTCACCTGATATTAAGTGATCTCCACCGTCCATAGACGCTAACAACACTAGGGGCGTCGAAAGTGCGTTGCCAGCCTGTGTTTGGGGCAAAAGGTGGGAGGGGGAGAGGAGATGGGCCTCCGGCGCTCTCGCTGACCGAACGAAACGCAACAACGCAAGCACTGTTACTTCACGTCGGTTTTCTATGAGAGGGTGGTTAACCCATTCATGCTGAAACCAAGCAAAGTGGAATTATATATTTAAATTTTTTTATTGTTTTCTATTTTTCACTACACTATACTTTATGGTGAGTACAGTTACTTGCAAGGATAGCATAGTAGTTGAGATGAAATTTCTTTCCGTCTAGTTTTAGCGTGTCTACCACCTCAAACCACATTTTCATTTAATAACAAGTAAGATTGTAATGAAACCCTAAAACCTATAAGGTATATAAACGAATAATACCACGGAAGACAGTGATCACTGTGATCCTAAACAGTTTGTACTAAGTTTGGGTGTATTTTTATTTGTGTAGGTGAATTGTATTTTTGTGTAGCTTTTAAAGTCTCGCAAGATACGATTTGATCGCTAGTACAGTAGCTTTCTTAAACAAATATTTAAGAACGCTTACCATTACGACCATCTATCATATATATCATAAGTATCGTCATGTCAATCTATAAATACTAATACCTACTATTTTATTACCACAATCCAAATACTTTAGATTAATGAAGAAAAAAGCTCGATTTAGATAACTCTGAGTGTTGTTTTATACGATTGGTGGCAAGCGTTCATACGAGTCATTTGATGATAAGTTATCACCGCCGCCCAGATGTGTTTTTGATTCTTGCAAATACTACTACATATGGTATAACCTGACAAATAATATCAATATAGTCATGTAATGCTACCTCTATACCCACGAGGCACAGCTTCCACCACTTGTCTTGCTAAAATTAATGTCAATAATGATTCCAATATATGTGTAGATTAAAAGTTCCCCCATCTGCGGCACAAATCACGTCACCAATAACTCGAAATTAGTATTCGCTAGGCTATTCTAACTTGTGTAAAAACCATCGGTGCAGTTATCGTTCTGCGTCAACGATAACTGCACCGATGGTTTTTACACAAGTTAGAATAGCCTAGCGAATACTAATTTCGAGTTATTGGTGACGTGATTTGTGCCGCAGATGGGGGAACTTTTAATCTACACATATATTGGAATCATTATTGACATTAATTTTAGCAAGACAAGTGGTGGAAGCTGTGCCTCGTGGGTATAGAGGTAGCATTACATGACTATATTGATATTATTTGTCAGGTTATACCATATGTAGTAGTATTTGCAAGAATCAAAAACACATCTGGGCGGCGGTGATAACTTATCATCAAATGACTCGTATGAACGCTTGCCACCAATCGTATAAAACAACACTCAGAGTTATCTAAATCGAGCTTTTTTCTTCATTAATCTAAAGTATTTGGATTGTGGTAATAAAATAGTAGGTATTAGTATTTATAGATTGACATGACGATACTTATGATATATATGATAGATGGTCGTAATGGTAAGCGTTCTTAAATATTTGTTTAAGAAAGCTACTGTACTAGCGATCAAATCGTATCTTGCGAGACTTTAAAAGCTACACAAAAATACAATTCACCTACACAAATAAAAATACACCCAAACTTAGTACAAACTGTTTAGGATCACAGTGATCACTGTCTTCCGTGGTATTATTCGTTTATATACCTTATAGGTTTTAGGGTTTCATTACAATCTTACTTGTTATTAAATGAAAATGTGGTTTGAGGTGGTAGACACGCTAAAACTAGACGGAAAGAAATTTCATCTCAACTACTATGCTATCCTTGCAAGTAACTGTACTCACCATAAAGTATAGTGTAGTGAAAAATAGAAAACAATAAAAAAATTTAAATATATAATTCCACTTTGCGTGTATTCGTAATTCTTCTCTTCTTAAATATCTTAATCAATCTTAATCACCTGTGCTGTTCATAGTAATAAACGAACCCAGTTGATGATATTGCTGTCGAGATCTAGGAAAAAAGAAAGTAAAAACTTGTATTATATAGTTATTATTAAAATGTGTTGCTTATTGATAAACATACTAGCAACTATGTGGTAAGTTTTATGATCTGCCAATACAATATTTATATATATTTTATTAAGAATTTTACTACAGTGATACCTAATATCAAGCAGTAATGTGGCTGAAAATATTGAACATACAAAGTTACCTATCATTCAAATATGGATATAGGATTGCATGGTACTATAGTTTAATTTGTGAGTAAAGACGTAGTGGTTGTGCTATAAATATGTTTTGTTTTAATATAAGTATATAATTATAATATACTAGCTGGCCCGGCAGACGTTGTCCCGCCCTGTTTATACAAAAATCCTGGACAAATTATATACCAAAACGAATTCGTGAATCACTTTATCCACTGGTGAAAACCACATTAAGATCCGTTCAGGATTTTTTGAGTTTATCACGAACAGACAGACGCGGTAGGGGACTTTGTTTCATACTATGTAATTATCTTTAATGTAATGATTACATCATAAGCAATTATAAGTTTCAAAGTAAGAATGCAAATATACTTCTTGTTGCGAAATAATTTAACGAACAAATCTCTATATCGCTGTTCGCTTATAACCGGGTCCAACACCCAGCGCTCGGCGGCATTTTATTTAAATCTCTAACACTGCGTTATTCTTTTTTTATATGTATAGAAGAAATCCAGATATTGGATTTATAAAGAAGTATCGGGCATGTCTGTATCTTATGGAATATTTAACTATTTCTGAGATTTATATTCTCGGGTAACAACTTGATCTATAAAGGTTGCATATTATAGATGTAGATTACAGGCTTTATGTTAAACGTTTCAAATTACAATAGTTATTCGAATAGTAAATTCAAGTACGATGTTCTTTTAATACTTTAAAGGTTCTAGCATTTCACTACAGTTTCATGTGATGTTAAATAATGATGTAGTCTAATATAGTAAACACGCTAAATCTAGAGTATATCTAGAGCTATATGTGAACGATGGTGACGTCTGGAAATGACGCCCCTCTCTATGCATCCGTCAAAATCGATGTTTGTTAAAATATGTATGATGAAAATATACCCGATCGAGTATCGAGTATCTTGCCGGTTCTTCTCAGTGACTGGGTTGTATTCCGAACCGAAGGAGGTGGTTTTGACATTCATAAGCGCCTTCTCAGGGCCTAAACTGAATAAAGTGTTTTTGAAAAATATTCATTGCTACAATTACTTTGTTGTTGTTAGTTGCTTTAAAATTTATTGTCTAGTTGTATACAGATGTGATCGACTGGATCCTGAAATTCATTAGCTTTAATTGACACTTACATAGGTGTATATTCTGTGTATATTTAATCATTAAGCGGGTTGATAGTATATCTGTTTTTAACTAGAACACCACTATCTTACATGGGGTGCGACAGCGCCATCTGTTCGCAATTTTTAAGTTTCAATAAACTTAAAAAGTTATTTATAAATTAAGGAATCTTGTATTAATTTATTTTGTTATACGATATTTTAGCATAACTCGTTAGATAAATATGTAATTATTTAATTAAATTAAGTTGTATTTAATAAACTCCGAAAAGAGAAGTTATCTTGATTATTTTTGTTTGTTAATGAATAAAAGGCGTAGTAGGTAGGCCCAAATGTAATTCAAGCCCAAGCCAATATTGAACTGAACTAGTTTTTTTATACCACGATGGTAGCAATCAAGCATGCGGGCCGCCTGATGTTAAGCAGTCACCACAAGCTATGGACGCTTGCAATATCAGGGGAGTCGCAAGTGCGTTGCGCCTGTGTTTGAGGGGATGGGAACTAGGGGACGGGGGAGTGGGATACATGCGCGTTGCCGACCCTTTAATGTCCTATTTACTTTCCCCTTGAAGAACTCCATACTGTAGTATCCAGGAATAGCCTCAGCTGGAAGCTCATTCCACAATCGGAATGTTCGTGGTAGGAAACTCATCTGGAACTGGACCACCCGGGGCTATATCGGTTCCAAGGTGTGAGGGTGAATACCCTGCTGATGTCGAGCGGTACGATGATGGAAAGTAGACAAAGGCATAATGTTGAACAATTCCTCGGAACAAAATCCATTATACAAACGGTAGAACACACATAAAGAGGCGACGTCTCTCCTTAAACTTAATGGTTCGAAGCCATTTGTGAGCTTGGGATCGCCAACAATTCTCACAACTCGTCTTTGAGCTGCGTCAAATGGCCCAAGTTGGTATCCTGGTTCTCCTGCCCAGAGATGGCAACAGTACTCCAAATGGGGTCGGACTTGCGTTTTGTATAACAGCAGTCTTTTTACATTCCCGTTTGTTTTTCTTTATTAATAATTCCACCTGTTTTAAAATAATAAATCTTGAGGTGTTAAACGTAAGCACGTTTCAAAGAATATTGAAGTAAATGAGAAATATCATAAAATGCTATGAACCAGAAACTAAATAAAGTCGTTCATGATATTAAAAATTGCTATAAAAGGTTTGCGTGCTTAAAATGTGACGTTATTTTGTTTTTTTTTTTAACTGAAAAATGTTAAAATAAGAGGTATAATTGAAGACAGTGTATCAACTTTTATAGATTTATAGTTATTCCAGCTTATAACATAGCGAATAATCCACTATATGCAGCGTGATTATTCGCATACAGAATTAAATCAAAATAAACCATTATATACAGCGTGATTATTCGCATACAGAATTAAATCAAAATACAGTTAGTACAGCTTTGTACAATAAACGAATCAAGTTAAAACAATTGTCAAATGCGTCATGTACAATCCTCAACAAACTTTTTGACCACACTAACTATAGCGCAGAATACAAATGTAGGTATAAACACGTATTATATTATATGTATCGTGACGACTTAAGCATAAATGAATGTTAAAACTTAGACTACAGACTATATTCAGAGTAGCCAAAAATACTGTCGAGTACAGTATTAATATTCATTATGTATATAATTACTGTGAGCATTAGTGTGTGCTGTCTCTTGCTATTCCGTGTAAGTTAAATCTCTCTATCCTTTTCCATTTCATTGGAACATTTTCTCTTGTTATTTTTTGTTGCAGATTTTTACATACATGTTGTTCTAAAATAATTTTCTGTAAATTACAATAAATTGTTACGTCATAAGCATCTAAGTTAAATATAAAAATTAGAAAGTCTAAATCCCACCTCTATGGTAAACCATAAAAGAGATTATGTAAATTTAATTATCTTGAATACATTTCCACAACCGAAAAGAGACACTTTAGTAAGTGGTAGAGCCACGCTAAAGCTATTACTGGTTTCAGTATGAAAGGGTCGGCTCGCCCGGGGACTACCACCCGACACACAGAAACACCGACGTGAAGTAACAGTGCTTGCATTGTTCCGTTTCGTTCGGTCAGTGAGAGTGCTGGAGGCGCACCTCCTCTCTCTCCCATCCTACTCCCCCTTCCCCTAGTTCCCATCCGCTCAAACACAGGCGCAACGCACTAGCGAATCCACTGGTGTTGCAAGTGTCTATGGATGGTGGTGATCATTTAACATCAGGTGACCCATCTGTTCGTTTGCCTCCTATGATATACAAAAAGAAGATGATTATAGACACTGAAAGAGAATGTAGAACGTTCGCAGTTAGAGAAACTATGTGAAACCGTAAGTTTGTTCCTTGTAGTGATGAAATAAAAATCTATCTATTCTAACCATTTTGCCAATGTTTCTACACGAGCAGCCTATGGATTATTTACAGTCAAAGAGATTGCTTGCTTGTGCAATACAATCTTTCGATTATTCTCGGGAATACCGCTATTCTGTAGGGCTTCTGGGATGTTTACATAAGCTCGGGTTGATGATTTTTATGCGATCATGTGTAACAGAGCGGCGTTCATCTTAGGATGGCTTCACAACAAACCCAACAGAATAACATTGGTAGACATATACGGTAGTCCTTATCTGAAGCACTGGATATCAGTGGTTGCATAATGCTGTGATACAGTGTGGCATTTCATTTTTGTTACAACCTCAATAAGTTAAGGTTCAACTAAATTTAATTTCTTATTTTATATTAGTAATTAGTTTATATTTATGTAATGGAGTGTTCGTTGTCTTGTATATAAATGAAATAATAATAAAAGAAACAAGTGGCTAAATATATGGAATTAAATTTTCGAATAATAGTCTTCAAGTATCAGTACGACGTATATACTGAGTAATTGGAAAGCGAAACACGGTGGAGTGGAGTATCTTTTAACATCTTTTAGCGATATTCACTTAAGTGCTAACTTAGTTTAAGTTGAAAATGCACTTATTCTTCGTTAGTATGTACAATCGTACTATCTGTGATCTGTGTATATAAATTAATATAATTAAAACTGACGCCGGAGGTAATAAAGTTACTCGTAAAATAGATAAATGTTTTTATTTTAATGGAAACTTCAAAAAAGGTAACTAATTTCAGGGGGTTTTAATTAACGGGCTTAAATAATGAAGTTCCTAATTTAATAATTAATCAGCAGCAATTAATTAACACTATTCAGAGTTCGCTTGTTTGATACTTGTAATTTACATAATTATTGGAAAATTGTAAATTCTGCACCCCGGTATTTTAATCTATGATTGTACAAGTGATTCACCCCGGCTTTGCATAGGTGCAATGTATTAATATGACGTCATAAGTGTCGAAATGGTTAAACATAATTTTTTTTACCGCTTTGATATTTACATATGAAATTAACTAATTAAATTGCTTTTTTCTTATTTATTTATTTACTACGCCAGTAGAAATTAAGGTAAGTTTTGTAGATGTATAAATCTGTACTATTTATTTTGACGTATCTCATGAGGTTTAGCCAGTATTACCAATGTAAGCGATCGGAAACTCCTTCCTAGGACTTCATTAGAGTACAGCGACTTTTACGAATACCTGCAGCGATACAATACAATTATATTAACTATGTGTTGACTGACCTATTGCAAGTTTGAACGTCTTTTTTTGTTGGATATATTTCAATTTGCAATGTTACGACTCATTATAATTTTTCGCCAGCATTTGCAATTCCGTAGAGAAATATTTTTACGACTTCATTATATTGTATATGTTTATGTAAAATCAATATGTAATTCTATTCAATCCCCAAAAAAATACGTAACCGTCGTAAACGCTATCGTAAAGTATACACCTTTATAATAATTCAAAATACGGATCACTTGACCTAGTATGTGTGGCATAAGTCATAAAATTCAGGAGAATACAGTTATTTAAGGTTGAATCACTTTAAAACTATTGAATGTATCGGCGTATGCTTATAACCATTTGACGTGGAATTTTTTGTTGAATGTTTGATAATACTTATTCTTGATTCGATTGACCCTTTGGCATTTTTTATGGCCAAATTAATTGAGCGGAAATTAGCTAGTAATTATCAGTTTAACTGCAACGCCGTAATCACATGTTTCTTTTAGGATGGATGAACTTTTACAACAATAAAAAGATCTAGCGCTCGAGTCACAAATTACCACCGTGGCGTCACAAGACAAAACATGGCTGTTCACACATGAACGTGGAAGTCAAAGTATAAATAAATGTGTTTCATTATAGTATGTCTAATTTTTTTTAAACAGAGATTATTATATACTATGTGACTGTTTAGACAGTAGCAATATTTGTGGAGGACACTCTGTACTCGATTCTCGTTCTAAATCGGTTAAAAAAAATAAGTGCTTAATATTTGATCTAAATCTAGAAAAATACAAAAATTATATACAATTCTCTACACGTCTATGTTAAATCACAGTGTGAATGACCGTCGAGTAATTTCAATTGTAACTTTTGGCACCGGTAATTGCACTTAGGTTTATTATTTTATTTACACGTCTGTAGCTATACTTTTGAAAGTATTTAATTGTATTATTTGAAAGTATTTAACTTAGGTTTTCTTGGTTGTTTGTTAGTATTTATATAGTATTTATATAATATATTTATAATATTATTGTTTTATATGTTAAATATGACCATGAAGTGTTATATCTAAGAAAACTGCGAGTGTGCGATATCGATAAACTCCAGCATAGTTTGACCCATCACTAATGAAGTTACTATAACAATTTTTTTTCTAACAGAGTTATTATTATGCTGTAAGCCGTATTTTATTGTAACGTTACTATGCTGTATTTTATTGCTATTCATCATTTTGCATTTAATGTAGTCCGGTGAAGCTGTTAAGGCCTTACTAGGCCAAGGGTCAATTCGAAAAAAAAAAACTATATTTAATGCGGTTTTACCGCAGGCGTTTACTAGTATCCTGTTAAAAAGGTTATAAACTGTGTATAACGGACTCAAGGGATATGTAGCTTTTAAAGAAATCTTTCAACGCTACATTAATCATGTAATCACTAAAAGCGCTGTTACTTACATTGACGAAGCACTTAAAACAACTTACTATGATTATGTACAAAACTAATTTTTTTCTGCGGTTTTACTCGCGTTGATGCAGTGAAAGATATTTTTCTATCCCTCGACAACAGTATTCCTTATAGATGATAAATAACTTAGGTCTTTTTGTGTACTTTTGATTATTAAGGCGTGAAAGGGTAGTACTTTAGTAGATGGTAGAGCCAAACTGTAGCTATTACTGATTTCAGCATGAATTGGTCGGTTCGCTCGGGGTAGCCTCTTACCCTCTCATAGAAAACCGACATGAAGTAACAGTGCTTGCATTGTTGCGTTTCGTTCGGTCAGTGAGAGCGCCGGAGGCCTAACTCTCCTCCCCTCCCCTCCTCTCCCCCTCCCTTTCCCTCAAACACAGGCTGGCAACGCACTTACGACCCCCCTAGTTTCTTTCTTTCTTAGTGTCTATGAACGGTGGTGATCACTTAACATCAGGTGACCCAGATGTTCGTTTGCCAGCTATGACAAAAAAAAAGTAGAATGGATAAGATTAGGAATTAGTAAGTATATCAAACGAAGTTTGAAAATAGCACCATTTTTTTTTAACTGACTACGCTATTGACCAAGCAAGGTCTTAACAGCTTCACCGGACTACTTGAAAATAGCACCAGTGACAGAGAAGTTAAGGAATAATAGGTTCGCATGGTATGGGCATGTCATGAGGAGAGATGAAAACCATGTAACTAGAAAAATTTTGAGTATAATGTTGGATGGATATAGGAGTATAGGAAGCCCGAAAAAGAAATGGATGTACTGTGTGAAAAATGGAATGTGTGTAAAAGGTGTGAATACTGAGATGACATATAATAGACGTGGGTGGAATAGCAAAACATGTTATGCCGACCCTACTTATATGGGATAAGGGTAAGAAGGTGATGATGATTATATAATAATGTTACAAAAGTATATATTTATCCAAATACCATTTTTTCATAATTCTACAATATATAAAAGTAGCTGTAATCGATGCGAAATAAATATCACGTATCTAGCGGTAGTCACCCTACCGATTATAAAGATTTCTACACTTTATTCAAGACTAGTGAGTGTCCGCGGATTTGTTCTTGTCAAAATGGTTTAGCTGTTCCATTGAAACCACGTCTTTTGTCCAGATTAATTGTGGGCTACCTATTATTTTTCAATTGTAATATTATTAGTACAACTCAACCTCTATAAAATCTTTTAGCTGTTTTTAAGTCTTCTAGATAGCATTTTATAATTACTGCTGAAC
>MU160116.1:11957-31649 GCA_015888305.1 Antheraea pernyi | reverse complement strand
AAATCAAATCAAATCAAAATATCCTTTATTCAATTTAGGCCCTGAGAAGGCGTTTATGAACGTCAAAGCTACTACCGGTTCGGAAAACAGCCCAGTCATCGCCCAGAAACTCGATCTGGTTTATTTTTTCATGTCATATATTTCTATAGTAATATAAATATTCACATTCGTTATTAGTGGATGCACAGAGAGGGGCGTCATTTCCAGACGTCACAATCATTCAGGTATTGATCCACCCTATAATAGCCTTTAGGTATTAAAACCCGCTTGACATGGTTCTTGAACTCACTTTCAGGCAAATCGGTAATGTGTTTTGGGACTTTATTATAAAACTTAACACTATTACCTAAAAAACTGTTTTTGGATTTAGTGAGCCTGAAGTATGGAATGACCAATTTGTTGCTGTTTTGTAGTATTTAAATTATGCTGGTCTTTTACTAGATTCAACATATCTGAATTTTTGCGGACATACATTAAATTATCTAGAATATATTGGGAGGGCAGAGTTAAGATACCGAATTCCTGAAACTTAGTCTTTAATGATTCGCGAGGCCTCATATTATAAATTGCTCGAACTGCTCGTTTTTGTAATAGGAATATGGTGTCCACCTCAGCTGCTGTCCCCCACAACAAAATACCATAAGACATTAAGCTGTGGAAGTAAGCGAAGTAGACAACCCTAGCAGTGGTAATATCTGTTAGCTGGCGAATCTTTCTAACTGCGAATGCAGCAGAACTTAGACTTACTATAATGACTGAAGTGAAACCTTCTTTCGGTGCGTTGACCGGTATTTTTGGGAGGAGATACATTTATAATTTTGCGTTATGACATGCTACGTATGCAAGAGCGGCCGTAATGCGCTTGCACAGCTTTCGTCAAATTCGCGTCGCGTAGTATATGGGCCCGTGTACATGTAATAATGATATTATTATTTTAATTAATTTAATTTAATATTATTAATTTTAATTAATTAATTTATAATTATATTAATTATATATGATACGTTTGTTAATACGAAAAAAATTCGTGGTCGCCTAGTGGTTTGACCGTTGGAATATTATTTCGATGTCCGACACCCACCCCGGCATGTACCAACGAATTTTTCGGAAATCGCATACATTTCCAAATTAATTGATAACACTATCGGCTGACGGTGAAGGAAAAGATCGTGAGGAAAGCTGAGCCTGAGAAATGTTCTTGTAGTGCTACTGTATGTGGGAAAAATATAGAACTGTAAATCTACAGAAATCTCTCAGAGTTGAAATCGCCAATACGTCGTGGGCGTGTTGCTTACGCCCATACCTTCCTTCAGGAAGAGGCTTATGGCCCTGCAGTGGGTCTCTTAGTGGCTGATGATGATGAGTACGTTTGATTGATCAATAGACTTTATCAAAATGCATACAATTATTGCTCCGAGTGCCAATATATATGAAAACCACGCTAATGGTAATAATTTTAATAAACAGATTCTGAAATTTGAATATTGTCATTCCCACTAAAATTAATATGAAAATTCAAAAGACAAAGGCATTTATTTTATTGTTTTGAGTTTTTACTTCTATCGCCATTATAAATTTTCTCAAAGTAACGCATTCTTCAATCAAATCTATATTAAACTCAATAAGTCGTATAAATACAGGTGGTTATGGCATACATATAAATCGCGATGTGTCTCGCTTCAGTATATAAATCAGACCGATATAGCAAAACATTATTCTGTTATAACATTTTCATTGTTATTTTTATGGCGCTTTTAATCTACCTCAAGTGCGTTTATTGGATATTGAAAAAAAAAACATATTCCCAAGACACAAGGCATTTGCGAGTTTATTATATTTGGGGTTGTGGAGCCTTCCCGTTAAATGAAAGCTTAAATTTTATTGAAGTCAACCTGCTAATGGGAGGGCTTTGAAAGTCTCATTGGCAATGTTTTGTGTGAATATACGTGTTGGACGTACACACTGTGTCGGGTAAAGTGGGAACTGTATTTTTTTTTATTGTTGCACGGCAAAATGACTGCACTATGCCTGATGGTAAGCAGTACAATCCAAAAACAATGGCGACTACCGAGTGACATACTATCCATCGCTGGTCGCCGCTGTCATACCGGCCTGCGAAAGGCTGGATATGCACAGGCTGATCCCGAAATGCGGCCCGCAGAAGCGAATCACTATGACGGGCTTTTTCGCCATATACATGGTGGTTACGACCCAGTCAGGCTGTAAAACCCTACCACCCTGCTTTCGCCATTGCCTCGTTCGTTATTCAGCAGGGTGTACCACGTGCAAGTGAGGTTGGCTTGGGTGTCTCAAGTCTTATGATGTTATTCGACACCTCTTACACCCCAATAAGTATCTCACTTAACTTTGCGTATAAGTGAACAGTGAGAAACAAATTCACGCTTTCTTTTTGAAAGTTTCACTTTTACCGCGTATGAACTACATACTATTTTTTTATATCTTATTAAAATGCAATGAACAATTTGTAAATCACTTAATGTAGATTAGAATTGTCATTTACGGGATATCACCTTAATACATACCTTAGAAGACTTATAGTCGTTTAGGTTAGAATTACTATCATAAAAAATAATTGCTTGTATGCCGGGACTTCGAAGTTTTTTTTTGACTTTTATGAATTGTTAATGTCAAAGCAACAGAAATGGAACGGATGTCGTATCAATTGCACACGTATGAAGCTGTGGTCAAATATTATGATAAGTTTATCTACCTATTTTCAAATTTAAAACGTGGCGTCATCTATGAGATATCCGTAACAGTTTGTTCTACAGTTCTCCCTCAACAAACTAATTTACAGCGCCATCTATTCGAGACTGATGAAACTTACAATTAATAGCAATAATCAACATTGACAATCATTTAATTTATAAAAAAAATATTGAGGTTATTAATCAAAACATAAATTATCCTATCTCTGAAGAAAGACCAAAATATACATAAATACCAACTTTCATGAAGATCCGTTGAGTAGTTTCGTAGCTCATCGTGGACAAATACAATGACACTGAATTTTCATATATTTAAGATGTATTAGGGTTCGCCCCGTATCTTCCACACAATACATGTACATCTTTATTTAGGCCGTACAATCATTAAACTGTGTAAGGCGATTAAATGTTCCGTAAATATTGTTTTTCGTTGTTCCCCCAACTTGTAACTACGTTCTTCTATCTACTCGTTTGTTTACTGAGTAACCGTTGTTTGGGGTGTTTTGTAAACAAGCGCTTTAATCGTGTTCCCCGCTTTATCTATTTTCACTTAAGTTATTTATTACAATAGAAGCCGCACGATAAAACCGTCAATAATTGTTATTGGCCTATAAAATGCTTCCTTGATAATATTATAAATACTAATGCATGCTTGTTCTTTCGTTTGTTAGTTTTTAGTCTTTTACGACTTAACTAACCCACCAACCAACATAAAGTGTCGCACACACGTTGTCAAAGCTATATATAAAACCTCTCTATCTATAGTTCGCGTCAAACTTTTTGGCCGCTCTAAATACAACTTTAACCCTTGCGCATAGTACAATCAAAAGGTTAATATATAACAAATTTATAATTAATCTAATATATAAAAATCTCGTGTCACGGTGTCTGTGGTTGAATTCCTCCGAAACGCATAGTCCGATTTTTATGAAATTTTAAATATATATTTGGTAGCTTTCAGAATAGGTCGTAAGTATATTTCATATCTCTAGGTGGTTAATGTCCCTATCAGAAAAAAAAATCCAATCTTCGTAACACTTTTTTTCTTTTTTGGAATTTTTATTAATTTGCTATAAAAATACCATATAACCCCAAATTTTCATCTTTCTAACCCCACCCGCAATTTTTAATTCGCGATTTTGTATGAACAATATCCAAATGATTCAACTGTTATTAGTATTTTAAGCAAAACGAAATTATTGATATGGCTGAATGACAGATGGCGCTAAGTCCGCCTCATCGAAATTTCTTCCACACATGCGTAAGTCATTCACTAAATCAACTAGGTATGTGTTTGAGTGAGTCACTTAATTGTTTGGTTGCACAATTGGAAACGGTGGGAGTCGCTGTAATCGGGTTATAGGTTTCTTAAGATTTTTCGAGTTTGGATGTACCTACTATTGGAACCGGTGGACAACCGATTTCACGCAGACGAAACTGCGCGGGTCAGCTAGTATTATTATATTATGTAATAAGGATTAAGGATATTATATTAAATTATGTAATAAGGATGTGATATCTTATTATTATATTATGTAATAAGGATTAAGGATATTATTTTAAATTATGTAATAAGGATGTGGCAGTATAACAATGACCACGTTGCTACTTTCAGAAAATTCCTTTACCTCTTTTGCGTCCCTTTGGTACCTAAATTTGTGTTGGGTATCTACTTGAAAATGGTTAAAAAGCTTGACGCGGACTATACGATACCTGAATACCTATTTTTCCACACGACCTAACAGCGAATGGTCGCGTCATCGGTCATCAATTTAATGAATGGCAGTCACACCGGCCGCTATTAATCTCTCGAACAGGTTACAGGGCCGCATTCGACGATCTGTAGTCAAAAATCATTCTATCATAAATCATTATCCATTCAGCATTTACAGAGAGATATTTATTTATCTTTCTTAGAAGAAAACGTTGCAACAATTATGCTCAGTTATAAACTTATAAATACTTATAAATTATAAATCGGTAATCGTAAAATTTACCGATCGGTAATCGGTAAACTTATAAATCGGTTTCATATTAAATACTTATGTATATTGCTTCAAAGGAACATGAAGTAAATAAAGTGTTTATTAAAAAAAAATTAAAACAGAAAAACAAAATGTAGTGATGGACTCCTTCATAATACAATTATATTTCTCATAAGATATAGTCACAGAAGAAGAGTGCATAAAACAGTCTGATCTGTTTTGTGTATGAAATTTCTATGATAGTTTTTTTTTATTGTAGCACAGCAATGTAATTGCACTGTGCCTGATGGTGAGCAGAGTACAAACCAAAAACAATGGCGATTACCGAGAGATGCGTTATCCCTCGCCGGTCGTCACTGACATGCCGGCTTGCTTGAGCGAACAACCTCCATCCCTGTCCAGAGGTGACCAATGTTAATCATCTCACCAGTATTCGAGCCACGGTGAAAGTCATTCACTACTGGATATGCATAAGCTGATCCCGAAACGCGACGCGCAGAACGAATCACTATTACGGGCTTTTTCTGTGATTTTCTTTTTGTACGTTATTTATATTAGTATAAACATCTAGTTACTCGTTAGTTAATTAGTATAAATTTAATATTCCGCGGAAGTGCAAAGTAGCGTCTACTCTAATATTAGGGTAGTAGTAGGCCCCGGGCGAGCCGACTCATTCATACTGAAATTGGGAATAGCTTCGGCGTGGTTCTACCACCTTCCAAAACGTTTTCTACGATAATTGAATACACGTTGTCCATTCAAGTACATATGTTTTTACTGTAATGCTGATAAGTGGTGACACTATATCTAGTTATAAGTACAGTGCAATCCACAAACAACGATGATATCTACAATCCATCTACAAATCAAAATAGGAGACACCGTGTGACAGTTTTATTGATATAGGCACTATAATTTCGCCACAATGTAAACTCTGCGTGTATATGAGTCACCGCAATATTCCTAAGTTCATACCTGTTCATACACAATGCCATATTAATTAGTGTTCCGTGCGCTAGCTTCAACTACGTAAATACGAGTCGACTTTTGTAATTTTACATATCCGTTCGCATGGAAAATTCACTACACCGTAATTTATGTCAAGCGCTGCGGTGTTGCCAATTACTTTGATATATTTTATTGAATACTAGCTGTGTCCGCGATTTCGACTGCGTGGTACCTTATGTAAAAAACAAGTTATCTCAATGTATTAAGTTCATTTACTTATCTACTATTCTTTTTTTTATAGCAGCACGGCAAAACGACTTCACTGTGCCTGATGGTAAGCACAGTACAATACAGAAACAATGGCAACCACCGAGTGACACACTATCCATCGCCGGTCACCGCTGCCATGCCGGCCTGCGAAAAGCTGGATATGCACAGGCTGATCCCGAAACGCGACCCGCAGAAGAGAATCACTATGACGGGCTTTTTTGTTACATGCATGGTGGTTGCGACCCAGTCGGGCTTTAAAACCCTACCACCCCGCTTTCGCCATTGCCTCGTTCATTATTCAGCAGGGTGCACCACGTACAGGAGGTTGGCTTGGATGTCTCAAGTCTTAAATGTTATTTGACACCCCTTACACCCCAAAACACCCCTTACGCCGCGCTGTCATTAAAATTACAATAACTTTTGATAGAATGACCCGATTTTAATGAAACAAAGACTGAGTTACTCTCGAAGATACGCTTTATGATTTTCTTGGTGTGGTTTTATTATGAACTCATTACTTTAGCAGTGATGCGTGTTCTTAGAAACAGACAGACGGCAGGTATTTCTAAAAATGTTTATTCGTATTATATAGATAGAAGATATGTGTATAGATTAATGACCTATCCAGGCTTTATATAGGTACAATGTATTAATGTGGCATCATAAGTATTTGACCCATTAAGACGCATTTTTCAATGTTTTCTTATTATATTTCTCATCAGAGTTATAAAAACTGTGTGAGAAACTTCATATAAATAACTATTTACATGTTGCATGTAATATTGAACTCTGTGATTCTTCTAAAATTCATTAAAGTAATATGTTGTAAAGAGTCATTTTGATCAAAATTAAATGCCCTATGTAACTAAAATATTTAATAGCTTTCTAGGGAAATGAAAGAAACGGGATTCTACGGGATAAGCGGTTGTCTTTGATTTTGACTTGACGTTATTATACATTTTTAGCCGTGTTATAAATTTTCGTGGTTTCGGCGATGCTCGGCAGCGACCAGGCTTGGCGAGCGATGGCCTCCTTCTGCGAGGAGGTCATCTCGCAGAAAGAGACGACGGAGAGGGCCCGCGAGGTAGACCCTCTAAATGACCCTCTCCGCCACCGTAGTCGGACCTGAGGGGATTGGCTGAGGGGTCCATCTCCTCATTGCACAGGTCCGGCGGACGAGGGGAGGCAGCTGGTGGAGATGCGTTATCCCTCGCCGGTCGTCACTGACATGCCGGCTTGCTTGAGCGAACAACCTCCATCCCTGTCCAGAGGTGACCAATGTTAATCATCTCACCAGTACTCGAGCCACGGTGAAAGTCATTCACTACTGGATATGCATAAGCTGATCCCGAAACGCGACGCGCAGAACGAATCACTATTACGGGCTTTTTCTGTGATTTTCTTTTTGTACGTTATTTATATTAGTATAAACATCTAGTTACTCGTTAGTTAATTAGTATAAATTTAATATTCCGCGGAAGTGCAAAGTAGCGTCTACTCTAATATTAGGGTAGTAGTAGGCCCCGGGCGAGCCGACTCATTCATACTGAAATTGGGAATAGCTTCGGCGTGGTTCTACCACCTTCCAAAACGTTTTCTACGATAATTGAATACACGTTGTCCATTCAAGTACATATGTTTTTACTGTAATGCTGATAAGTGGTGACACTATATCTAGTTATAAGTACAGTGCAATCCACAAACAACGATGATATCTACAATCCATCTACAAATCAAAATAGGAGACACCGTGTGACAGTTTTATTGATATAGGCACTATAATTTCGCCACAATGTAAACTCTGCGTGTATATGAGTCACCGCAATATTCCTAAGTTCATACCTGTTCATACACAATGCCATATTAATTAGTGTTCCATGCGCTAGCTTCAACTACGTAAATACGAGTCGACTTTTGTAATTTTACATATCCGTTCGCATGGAAAATTCACTACACTGTAATTTATTTCAAGCGCTGCGGTGTAGCCAATTACTTTGATATATTTTATTGAATACTAGCTGTGTCCGCGATTTCGACTGCGTGGTACCTTATGTAAAAAACAAGTTATCTCAATGTATTAAGTTCATTTACTTATCTACCTTTTCTTTTTTTTTAATGTAGCACGGCAAAATGACTGCATTGTGCCTGATGGTAAGCACAGTACAATACAGAAACAATGGCAACCACCGAGTGACACACTATCCATCGCCGGTCACCGCTGCCATGCCGGCCTGCGAAAAGCTGGATATGCACAGGCTGATCCCGAAACGCGACCCGCAGAAGAGAATCACTATGACGGGCTTTTTTGTTACATGCATGGTGGTTGCGACCCAGTCGGGCTTTAAAACCCTACCACCCCGCTTTCGCCATTGCCTCGTTCATTATTCAGCAGGGTGCACCACGTACAGGAGGTTGGCTTGGATGTCTCAAGTCTTAAATGTTATTTGACACCCCTTACACCCCAAAACACCCCTTACGCCGCGCTGTCATTAAAATTACAATAACTTTTGATAGAATGACCCGATTTTAATGAAACAAAGACTGAGTTACTCTCGAAGATACGCTTTATGATTTTCTTGGTGTGGTTTTATTATGAACTCATTACTTTAGCAGTGATGCGTGTTCTTAGAAACAGACAGACGGCAGGTATTTCTAAAAATGTTTATTCGTATTATATAGATAGAAGATATGTGTATAGATTAATGACCTATCCAGGCTTTATATAGGTACAATGTATTAATGTGGCATCATAAGTATTTGACCCATTAAGACGCATTTTTCAATGTTTTCTTATTATATTTCTCATCAGAGTTATAAAAGCTGTGTGAGAAACTTCATATAAATAAATATTTACATGTTGCATGTAATTTTGAACTCTGTGATTCTTCTAAAATTCATTAAAGTAATATGTTGTAAAGGGTCATTTTGATCAAAATTAAATGCCCTATGTAACTAAAATATTTAATAGCTTTCTAGGGAAATGAAAGAAACGGGATTCTACGGGATAAGCGGTTGTCTTTGATTTTGACTTGACGTTATTATACATTTTTAGCCGTGTTATAAATTTTCGTGGTTTCGGCGATGCTCGGCAGCGACCAGGCTTGGCGAGCGATGGCCTCCTTCTGCGAGGAGGTCATCTCGCAGAAAGAGACGACGGAGAGGGCCCGCGAGGTAGACCCTCTAAATGACCCTCTCCGCCACCGTAGTCGGACCTGAGGGGATTGGCTGAGGGGTCCATCTCCTCATTGCACAGGTCCGGCGGACGAGGGGAGGCAGCTGGTGTATACCCAGTCTGCCTCTCTATAGGTAGGAGCCCGGCGGCGACCTTTCGCCGGGAGGACCGTTGGGGCGGCTCTACAAGGTTGATAAGCATTGTACGACCCCTTGCCGCCGCAACAATCACGGTCTGTCAGTACACCGTGGGGTTTTAGTCCGTGCGAGTCGGACATAAACCGGGGGTGAGGGTGGCGTATCCACAAGGGGTTTTCCCACGTTAATAAAAAAAAGGGTAATCGAAAATACCTAATAACCTTTGGCCTACATATGTCACTAAGTACTTACTTATATGCCAATTTTTAAAGGGAAACTGAAAGTATTCGGATTGTATGAACAGTTCTCCAATGCTAACTATGCTTAAAGATGTTCTGTTGCATTTTTTTTAGTAGATTTCATTGCAGGCGCTTTTACTTTTTTTTTCTTGTCTTATTTCGATAAAACAATTCACAAAAAAAATCGCTTAAAATGATTAAATGCTATAATATATTAAATTGAAACTTCTGAACAGTTCTCAACAATTGCAATTAGGTTCTCTGTCGAGATAACAGCCGGATCAGTTTGAATCGTGAAAAAGTTAAGAATTAATTATGATTATTCACTAAGTTTGTAATTGGTTTGGTTTCTAATTAGGACTTGAGAGAATGCAGTCTATAATATAGCAAATATAATAAATAAATAGATAATTTCTAAACGGCAGGATTATATTACATATATATATACCAGTTTTTACCAACTGTATTGGACATATTATAAATAGATTCTTTAAAGGTGGTAGAGCCACGCTGAAGGTATTACTGGTTTCAGCATGAATGGGTCGGCTCGCTCGGGGTAGTACCACCCGACCCACAGAAAACCGACGTGAAGTAATAGTGCTTGCATTGTTGCGTTTCGTTCGGTCAGTGACAGCGCTGGAGGCCCACCTCCCCTCCCATCCCATCCCCTCTCCTCGTCTCCTCCCCCAAACCCAGGCTGACAACGCATTAGTGACTCTCCTGATGTTGTTAGTGTCAATGGACGACGGTGATCACTTAACATCAGACGAACCGCCTGTTCGTTTGCCTCCTATGATATAAAAAAAATCTAAATATCTTTTCACTTATAGAAAACTACATTTTCAGCGATTAGCATGGCCTGTATTTTATTCTTAAAATCTATATTAACGAGCTGTTAGGATGGACTACTATGGTTCTTTTTAAAAAAAAATTCACTGGTGTATACTTTTATTAACTGAAAAAAAAAGGTATGACGTCTCGACGCGAGACTTAACAATATGACGGATTCCGATGAGTGATTAAATATAACTAATTCTGTTTTAAAATAACATTACAATTCTTTATACATTATTTTACATATCGCTTGCTCAGTATTTACAAATACTAATATAATTTCATAACAGAGCGAAAGCTACGCATAAATAATTGACATATCAGTAATTGATATTTTTTGTAAAAAAATTAAATTTGTGCTTTTGCCATATAATAATTAAAGTGTGATTTATAATATAATACCTAAAATTGCTACTAGTAAAATTAGAAGGAATAGATTGTATATATTAGCGGCTCCAGAATAGATTGTCCAGCACTGAAAATAATAAAAAATCCTGGAATCAGATCGCAATGCCGCCTACTGGGTCTAATTGTGAATCAATACTATTTTTGAATCCAAAAAAGAATTAGGCGTTTAGTCACATATAAACGTACAGAAGAATTATATATACAAAAATTTACAGTACAGAATAATACTAGTACGCATGCCAACTTAAACCATCCTTTTAAAATAACATTACAATTCTTTATACATTATTTTACATATCGCTTGCTCAGTATTTACAAATACTAATATAATTTCATAACAGAGCGAAAGCTACGCATAAATAATTGACATATCAGTAATTGATATTTTTTGTAAAAAAATTAAATTTGTGCTTTTGCCATATAATAATTAAAGAGTGATTAATAATATAATACCTAAAATTGCTACTAGTAAAATTAGAAGAAATAGATTATATATACTAGCGGCTGCAGAATAGATTGTCCTGCTCTGTAAATAATAAAAAAATCCTGGAATCTGATCGCAAAGCCACCTACTAGGTCTAATTGTGAATCTATACCATTCTTGAATCCAAAAAAGAATTAGGCGTTTAGTCACATATACACGTACAGAAGAATTATATATACAAAAATTTACAGTACAGAATAATACTAGTATGCATGCCAACTTAAACCATCCTAACTAATATAATCAATTCGAAAGTGAATTTGTTCGTTACACTTTACGCCGTAACGACTCAATAATTAGGTGTATACGTTGCCAGAGGTACAGAAAATGAGTAGATGAGGAGGCGGCGCTTTGCCCAACTCCTCCTGCCACGAGGGGAGGCAGATGGTGTGTACCCAGTCTGTCTCTCTATAGGTAGGAGCCCGGCGGTCACCTTCTGCCGGACGGACCGTTGGGGTGGCTCTACAAGGTAGATTAGCTAGAACGATCCCTTGCCGCCCCAACAATGACGGTCTGTCGGTACACCGTGGGGTTTTAGTCTGTGCGAGTCGGACATAACCCACCCTCTCCCCCGGGAGGGTGGCGTATCCATAAGGGATTTACCCACGTTAAAAAAAAAAGATAGGTCGCGAATTGGATGTATCAGGCAACAGCCCAAGGCGAGATGTCACGTGCACCCTTGAGCTGGTTGTGAAATTAAATTAGTTGAGAGTCTTAAGCGCTCGCCTTAGTAGTCCGGTGAAGGTGTTAAGACCTTGGTAGGTGAGATTCTTTAATATATGTCTAAAAATAAAACCAAAGTAAAACCTTTGAACTATGTGTATATAGATTGTACTTACCATTTTAATATATGTCTACGGTAAAATTTATTGTTTTCATTAATAAGCACGAATTGTAATCAAGACCAATTAATTAATACACCAGCGGACGAAGCTCTGATCAGAGCAAAATAAATTTCAATAATTAAATCTGCGATTCATTTGACAGATGATTGAAAGAAAGAAAGAAAGAAAGAAATACTTTATTGTTGGAACAACCATACAATTAAATTAAATTACACAAATAATTATGACAGAAAAAAAGAAACATTTTAAAAATGAAAAAATAGGTGTCCAACAATTGGCGAACCCATTCAGCAAAAAATCTGCAATACTGTAAGTAGTACTGCAGCGCTGATTTTCGATGGGAGCCTATATATGATGATAAACGGACGTTAAAGTTAGTACAAAATTTGAGACGAACAAACAAATAACACAGACACACGTAACACGTCAAAGTTGGTCATACTATAGAGAAATAAATGCTGTAACCACAATTGCGTATTGATGATTGCGTAGCAGGAAACTGTTATTTCAATGTGGGTGAAATTATATTACGATACTAACAGACGTCCGTGGAGTTTTTGGCGTGATCTTGTAATCTCATGTAGCGAATTTTATATTTTATTCATAATCTTGGGTTATTTCACTTTATATTTTGTAATATTGGTGGTGTTTTATGTAATATAGTTTGGTTATTGTGCACAAGTGAGGTGGATGCGAAATAATATCACGGAGCATAGATTCTGACTTGCCATAAAAACTCAATAGAAAGTTCTAACAAGACGGCCACCATCTTGTTAGTTCATTGAAATTATCGCAAGGAATTTGTAATATCACCTATTCGACAATGGCATCACTTATCCGTTAGAAGATGGTTGGCAGAGGTAAATTTAAAAATAAAGTAAATAATAGATGTTGATTTTATTCCGTGCAAATTGTTTTATCGTCTTGTGGGAGAAATGTGTTTTTTTAGATTTATTTAATGTAATTTGGTCATTAATATTTAATCCTAATTTTGTGGCGATTCACGGTTACACCCTTGTTTAATTTTATCATTATTGCTCAGTTCTTATTCAAAACCTTATAGATATATGTATAACCTGTATTTATACTTTAAAAAGTGTATTGTCTATCAGTAAAAATACCTTCAAAACAGTTTTGTAAGAGTGGTACAGCCACGCTGAAACTATTATTGGTTTCAGCATGAATGGGTCGGCTCGCCAGGGGTAGTACTACCCTCGCACAGAAAACCGACGTGAAGTAACAGTGATTGCATTGTTGCGTTGTGAGAGCGCCAGAGGCCCACCTCCCTTCCCCTCTCCTCTCCCTTTACCTCAAACACAGGCAGGCAACGCACTTTCGACTCCCCCGGTGTTGTTAGTGTCTATGGATGGTGGTGATCACTTAAAATCAGGTAAACCACAAGTTCAATTGCCAGTTAGGACATAAAAAAAATGGTTCAGCCGCTAAAGAAACCAATAATGTATCTGATAAGAACGTTAAGTTCATTCTGTGAAAATGCTTTAGGTGCTCATATTTCTTTACAGTATTCAAAGCCATCATCGACTTGAGAAACACGAGATATTTGACCTCAAAGTTCTGGAGATTGCTGCAGTACCTGATGAAAAACTGGTACTGGTATCGGAATGAGAAATAGGTCTTTGGGCTGAAGAATTATTAGGGTATTTCCATTTATGACGGTTGTTTTGTTGTTACCCACTGATATACAAACATATAATATATGAAATACAAAAATAATAGTTGTCATAATGATTTTTTTGTTCACGCTAAATCATAGACACTCCAACCTTCAAAGACTTCCAATTTGGCGAAAATGTTCAATGCATATTTTGCATAAACTATGAAGTACCCACACTATATCTTGATTTCAAATTGTAATGCCGAAGTATATATTTAACTAGCGGGCCCGGCGGACATTGTCCTGCCTTGAAATAAAAAAAATCCCATAAGTCAACCGCAGCGCCACCTACCGGGTCCAGTTGTGAATCTAAATCATTCTCGGATCCACTGGAACACGCACACAAAATTTCATCAAAATCGGTCCAGCCAGGAGGAGTTCAGTGACATACACATGTACAGAAGAAATTTATATATAAAGAATAACAAAGCATATCAGGATCATTAAACTAACATCTAGAAATACTTGCTGTAATGAAATTATAAGATAAATTTTAGCGGTTTTATTGTAAGAGTAGCTATTTTTTTAAAGATAGATAAATATTCATTATAAGTTTTGTAGGTAAACTAGAGATGATGAGGTAAAATGACATAGATCAATATATTGTACATTAATTGCGGAGTGGTAGGATTTTACGTGGCGTATCCATAAGGGATTTCCCCACGTATAAAAAAAAAAAAAAAAGGGTTTTACAGACTGACTGGGTCACAACCTCCATTTATATGGCGAAAACTGGGGCATAGCGTGCCTTGGAGGGGCCCTGTATCAAATAATTAGTTGGGGCCCAAATTAAGGGTCAATATTACACACGTTAGGGGCCTCTGTAGCCCGGGGGCCCCGTATTATTGATACGGCTGATACGGCGGAAGCTACGCCCCTGGGCGAAAAAGGACGTCATAGTGATTCGCTTCTGCGGGTCGCGTTTCAGGATCAGCCTGTGCATATCCAGCATTTCGCAGGCCTGCATGACAGCGGCGACCGGTGATGGATAGTGTGTCACTCGGTGGTCGCTATTGTTTTTGAATTGTACTGTGCTTACCATCAGGCATACAGAAATCATTTTGCCGTGCTATAATTAAAAAAAAACTTTGTTATTGACTACAAATATGTATAGGACGTTACCAAAACAAAAAAATTGTTGGCCTATACAATCATGTAACTATACCAACGTATACAACTCCTACACATAAACAGTGAATTTTATAATTTTTTAGAAGTGATTAATGGCCAGCACGCAACAAGAACAAAAATCTCGTACCCTTATAAACGCGGACAGTGATAAATACAGCTCGTAGTATTTATTAGCATATACATAGTAAACGCAGTATAAATAGAGGTATAAAGATTACTTTTATATTTTCAAACAATTCAATATCTGTTAAAAATCTATACAGCTGTAAAAGAATGTAACAATTTATCGCTTATTATCTTTCTGTATATTAGCGGCAGTGAGAATCGGGACCGAAGTTCAATAGTACTAAATCCTCTTTGCCTCGTTTTCAAGGAAATGTCTTTTTTGTTTATTTATGTATGATAAGTCTCTACCATGTTTCTACTTTTGTACATAGTTCGAATTGTATCGTGCAGATGGCGTTATTTACAATTATTATTATTGTAATATTAATTTATGCTTTCATGTGAGAGATTTTAAGTGATGTTAATACCGGTATATGTGTTTATTAATTTTCTCTCTTTTCACTGGAAATTGTACTTAAAAATAATTCCTCTTATTTTATTATTATATTTGGCCTTTGGTTTTAATAAATATCTAAGAAAATGGAAAAACATCACTTGTAATAAAAGTTGTATGTTCTTAGTAAAAAAGATAAAAGCGAATGTAAGTTTTTACACGCTGTAGAAGTGAAGTTTAGTATTCTGATTAATTTTTAAGAGAATGAGATCAATACACTATGGAGGTGGTAAACATTAGTTTTCGGCATTATTTTGTAATATTTTAATACATATTAATAATAACAATAATACACAAGAAAGAATAATTTTTAAAAGTGCGCGATATTCGGTACGATCCAACAGAAAATAATGTGCTATAGACTTCAACGTTTCTCTCTCTTTCTTTGTACATATGTCGAGTACATTAAGAATAAACTATCTCGTTCTCTCACAGCCTGTAACTGATAAATTTATAGTAACCTCTTTTTCTTTACACATTTTCGTTTCTTAAAATCCAATTCACACCGTCACAAATAAGTTTAACTTCAATAGTATTCAACTGTCATTACGTTGTTTTTATTGTGCATTTAACTGGCATTATTTTCATGTATACACAGATTATTACAAATTCCTTTACTAGGATAAAATTAATTTTCACAAAAGTTAAGCCATTATTAAATTAAGGATGATGCCGCTTACATCGTTATTGTTGTGGGTTGTTTAACCATACCCTTATTAAAGCGAGCGAGTTCCGTTATTAATCACCCTTTGTGATTACCTTGAGCGTGCTGTAAATATTTAACGTCATCGTCATCTCAGTTTATGTTTAACGAGCTTTCAACAGCTCGGATTTTAACCTAAATTTTAACACATTACGAGCATATTATTATCTAAACGCAAAATTATATAACAGAATTGTATAACAATGGGCATTTATGAGAACAAAGTGTTAATTTGGTCATAATTTTTTATCATATATTAATACACATATACAATAATATATAATGTACATATTAATATGCAATTAGATACTTATTCATATTTTTATACTTATTACATTTAAGGCTACAATATTATATGGATTAATATGTGAACGATGGTGATGTCTGGATTTGAGTCCTTTTGGTGCATTGTGACGTGTAATGTATTCCAAATATAATATCTTTATACCAGGTAAAAGGTTAGACACTCGCAGTATTCTAAGATATGACTTTTCATGGTTACATTTAACACACAAAATAAAAATATCAAAACAAATAATAGTAGACAACAAAGAGAACCTTAGGTAAAGTTTGTTTTAAGAATTTCAAAAGTTTGGATAATAACTTAAAACCTGCGAGCAGCGACCTGGAGTTAATAACTTTCTATAATACAGCAGACAATAAGCCTTTTTGTTTGTTCAAACTTCGGAAAATTACCCTTTGTTAGTTGGTTGGCTTTACTTTAAATTTAATTTCACTTTACCCGACGGTCATTGACACTGTGCTTTAACATAGATACTTAGACGATTAATGTCAATTTTTGCATATATGTAGATAATTAGATCAAATATTAAGCACCTATTTTTCAATTGATTTAGAATGAGAATCGAGTGCAGAGTGTCCTCCATAAATATTGCTACTGTCTAAACATTCACCTGGTACCTATATATGTTACAAAGATAAACCCGATCGAATTTCTTGCCAGTTCTTCTCGATGGCTAGGATATTTTGGTAGTTTTCACATTCATACGTGCCTTTTTAGAGTCTAAATTCAATAAAGTATTTTTGACTTCGATTTTACGAGATAGTCCTCCCAAGATCAGTTTACCTAAATAAAAAGGGAACTGTACCTATAACTGCAAAACGAACTGTAATCTTCAAGGAGACCAGTCAATAATATAGTCAGAAAGAGACATGCTTTTACTTCTGAGGTATTCAATACAGTAACGCTAATTTTTTTTTTTATGTCACAAGTGGTAAACGAACAGGTGGGTCACCTGATGTGAAGTGATCACCACCATCCATGGATACTAACAACACCAGAGGAGTCGCAAGTGCGTTGCTACCCTTTGGGGGGAAGGGTTAGGGGAGGGAGGGAGGTAGAGGAGAAGGGAGGGTAGGTGGTCCTCAGGCGCTCTCACTGACCGAACGAAACGCAACAATGCACTGTTACTTCACGTCGGTTTTCTATGAGACGGTGGTAATACCCTGGACGAGCCGACCCATTAATGCTGAAACCAGTAGTAGTTTCAGCGTGGCTCTACCACCGTTAGAAAGGTTACTTGTTACTTACTTAAGATTACCAAACGATTAATGTAGATTAAGGAGTAATTTTTAAAATTTAAATATCAGCTCCTTGAACCACATAATACACAAATTTAATAATGTATAGCGTTACTATATAAATGCATAATGGTATAATTAAATTTGTTTGTTTAAATAGATTTAGATATAATTTATTTGAGCTGGTTTTCATCACAAAACAAACAAGTAAATAACATTACCTGAATAATATGAACATAAACTTGACGACTTTATTATGATGAATCTATTACTCTGTTACGATTGTCAAAGTGATTAACTGAATTGCTTATCATTTACAAATATGGCGAGGTAAGATACTGGAGTATAATTATAATTGTTATATATCTATTAAATAGTTTAAATTGAATTGAGTTATTACGTTTCATAATATCTACACTCATCAAAAAAGTCTAAGCAACATGTACTAATTTAAATTTTAGGATGGTTCTTCACATTATAACGTTGTATTTTATTTTAAAATAATATCTTTAGGATTCTATGATGTAAAAATAATGCAAATGGGTAGACATAAGGTCTGCGAATATCCTCAATGTAATTTTCAGCATTCATGTTTCCATTTACAAAAACGAGCTCAGTTCGCCTGTTCTTCATAATACCCGCCCATAACATAACTGTTGAGCCGCTGTATGGATGAACTTCCTGAACGCACCTAAGCCTTTCAGTATTTCCGGGCCGACGATACACTCGCACCCTTCTTGTATCAGGCTTAAACCCGAATCGCGACTCATCGGAAAACATAATTTTATCCCATTGTTCCTGGGTCCATGTTATGCGTTCTCTACACCATTCATATCGACGAGCGCGATTCCCGTGACGTATCGGTGGGCACCTGATTGGGCATCGAGCTCGTAGGCCGTACTTATGCAGTCGATTTCGCACAGTTTGAGGACTTACATCAACACCACTTGAAATTTGTAGCCTCAAACTTATCTCTCGAGCGGTTAACATCGGCTGGCGTCTTGCAGTCAGTTGTATGTACCGGTTTTGCCGAGTGGTTGTACTCCTTTTACGGCCTGGATGCTGTTCAGCGGGTTCTCCTGTATTATTGTAGCGCTGCCAAAGACGACAAATAACACTTCTATGAATGCCAAAATGTCGAGATACCTGAGATTGATTACTTCCCGCTTGCAACATCCCTACAGCTCTTTGCATTTCATCTGCCATCAAATGACGTCGCTTCATGACGTAAAGAATATCTAACAATTCAATTTTGTCGCTAACTTTATTTAAATGGTTGGTAAAATTATAAAATCAAGACTAAACGTAGCAATTAAAACGCACTTAAATTCAAACAAATTCGCAGTCATTTGAATTTTATGAAAAAACAAAACATAATCAAATTTTTTTTTTACAACCAGCCAGTATGTCATCAATAACAAAAAAGTTTACTTACCTACGCACTTTGTTTGAGTAAATACTTAGAAATAATTAATATAAATGGTAAAATTTATAATATCACGCATGTTGCTTAGACTTTTTTGATATGTGTATATCTTAAAGAATGTTATTCGGTGGTTAAGTGTACCAAATGAAAATTCGATTCATAAGCCTTGTAGATGGGATGTTAAGGGCATAGTATTATATTCGACCCTACGCGACCATCGTATTAAAAATTCGACTAAAATATAACCTCAAAATACCATAAGGGATGATATAATAATCAAAATAATTTATAATCCTGGATTTTATTGAATTCTTACATCGTGAAAAACACTATATAATTCAGCAAGTAAGAAGGCATTCCATCCTCTCGACTATTGTGGCACGTATTTTATTTTAGATCATTATGGCAGAAAAAAATGTACTCGAGACCATACTCGTAATTGTAATAGTAGTTGGGTATTATTTTTCGGCGGTATTTTTTATAGAAACAAGCAAGTTATGGCACTATGCCTGTAAATAAGGTTTTTTTCTGTTTTGAACTGATTATCGCTCATTTTTTTGTCGAACTGACTACGCTATTGACCAAGCGAGGTCTTAACAGCTTCA
>MU160115.1:73213-113795 GCA_015888305.1 Antheraea pernyi | reverse complement strand
AAAAGGTATAAATACATATTATATTACATGAATTTATTATATCGAGACAACTAAAAGATAAATAAATCAATCAAAAACCAATTTTTGAGTTAAATAATAAGATTTTAACTTTGTTTTGTATTAAATTCATGACTATATTAAGCACAAGCCCCGAACTTACGGCTATGTTCAGAGCAATAAAAAAACTAATTAGGATTGTATTCGTAGATGAAGAAAGTACTTAGTGGATTTATTACGTACGGGGTAACTAAGAATGTTTATTACGAATTATATGTTTACTAAGAAGGTATTTCATTTACAATAACATTATTGTGAGACACATAACATACCTACACAGTATATGTCCTAGAGACAGAAACAAATACTGTATAAGGCGGAACATTCAATTAAAGTACGCGATCACCTAAAACTCACCAAGCAGGTGATTAAATGTTATCTGGAGTTAATTATAACTGACAAATACATAATGTAGCGAATTTTTAATGCTCTAGCTTTATATATTACTCTATTATTCCTTTTAATTTTGGCAAACAATCTTCTAGATTATTACTGCCATTATCGAATAGGTAAATTATGTTTCAAGTTTCTTGTGATAATTTTAATGTTCTAACAAGATGGTGGATCTCTTATTAGAACTTTCCATGGAGTTTTTATGGCATCTCGGAATTCATGCTCCATGGTATTATTTCTCATTCACTTCACTTGGAAACAATATCCGAACTATATTACGTAAAACACCACCAATATTACAAAATATAGAAATTAACATAACACAAGATTATGAATAAAAAATCCATTACATGACAGACTAAGATCCCACCAAAACTCTATTGTTCAGCTAATATTGTTCATTTCTACTTTTTACTGTTATTACTAAACTAGCTGACCCGTGCAACTTCGTCTGCATCGAATCGGTTATGTAATTATTTACGACATAACATAAAAATAACATAAAAATAACAGTATTTCTCTACTAATGGTAGTGGATGGTTTAATGGATGTTATTATACATATAAACCTTCCTCTTCAATCACTCTATCTATTAAAAAAAAAACGCATCAAAATCCGTTGCGTAGTTTTAAAGATTTAATCCAGAAAAATGCACAGTTGCCGAATATAAATCAAATCTACCTAATTTATAATAGCGTTGCTTTGATATAAAGTCAAGAGACATGCAATAATTCTAAAATTTTATTATTCATGGCATCGAGAGCTTGAAACGGCACTCGCAGAAGTTTTGGAATGACTTATGACACATACTTTATTCGAAAACATACAGTCGCTCTGAATATAGCTTAGTTCGGCCATGTGCATAGTAGGTACAGTCGAGAGGTTAATACAAAACAAACTCAAAATATTATTATAGGAATTTAATATTGACATTTATTAATCTTTAAATTTACTCGATATTATACGTACAATATATTACGTTTTTAAATTTTCATGAATTATAATTAGATTTTATATTAATAAGTAATGCCTGGATGTAATAATATAACGACCATGTTCTAACGTTCAGGAGATTTTGTATGTGAAACGAAAATATTACACCAATTGCGATGTCTTGTCAACGCTTTGACAACTAACTTACGAAAACTTGTTTATTTGAATTGAGCGGACATATACATACACACGAGATATACATATAGAATATTTATGCAAAGTTTAGTGGTAAAAATGAACGGACAATCAAAATCAAATTATCACTACATAGTATAAAATAAAGTCGCTTTCTCTGTCCCTATATCCCTATGTATGCTTAATGTTATTCTGTGTCTTTTTTTGATGATCAGTGTAGTAATTAAGGCCTGCTAAGGCGTCAAAGCGTAACAAACAAAGGACCTCAATTTTGAGTTTATAATACAATATAAAGGTAACTCTAGTTGAGATACATGTAACACTACCTCAGCTGCTATATAATTATATTATAACTATATAGATACGTCATTAACGCTTCGACACCGCCTTGTTAAAACTTGCCTAGTTATCTTCTTTATGACGACTGCCCCGTCAATCCGCCCGTATCTAAGCAACAACATATGTGTGCGTTATCGTGCCATTTGTTTGGTTAAAATATCATGTACGTAACGTATCATTAGTTATAATATCGTTGGTTGCTATATATTTTCGATCAACAATAACTAGATATTGGGTCGGCGCGAAAAATACGTCTCGGTAAATACTCACTTGAAACTCACTTGAAATGTGAGCTTTTATTTTATTTTAATCACAGCCAATGTAAGCACGTTTCACAATGCCGCAGTGTATTCAAAAGATGCAAAAATAATACCCGAAAAAGCAATTTAACGGCCGGAGTATCTTACTTTCGCTAAATAAATGCTGAATAAGTTATATTCTAAGCTAAACTAACAAATAATATCAAATTTTGAACAAAATTACCGATTTTAAACCTGTGGTACAAATATTTGACCAAGGCTCGCCAACCACGCACAAACACACACAATAACGGGAAAAAGTACTTTATTTGTTGGATATTAAGGTTGATTTCACACTAAATGTTGTTAATTTGCTTTGCTCTTTTTATCGTAAGTATTAGATAATATTTTGAACATTTGTGACTTTATTACTAGGTGTCATGGTTGTAATTAGGTTGAACTTAAAACTGTTTTTAATTTTTTTTCTCCCTTTCTTTGTAAACAGATAGCCTACATAACTATATATTTACGCAGACAGAAGTTAGCTTCGATTTTATACGTGACCCTTTGTCTAGTTATTGTTGATCGAAGCTATATATGAAAATAATCGCGTAAAATGACGGCTAATGGTTGTCATCTTACAAGCAAATTATGAACATCATTTACATAATTTAATTGTCTCTTGAAAGCTTCCTTCTGGAAAAGTTTCATCTATAACTCATTGTTTACGCAGCGTTCTGAATCGATCCGAGGCTATTCGTGTTAATTATACTGCCAGATATTTACTATGGAATTATATGGATTATAGCTAATTGGAAAAATATCATAAAAGAAGGATCATTGCAGTGCAAATATATGTATAGGGGAGTTTAATACAAGGGACATATTGATATACCCATTATATGCTGATATTAAAAAGGATGTTATTAATGAGACAACCATATTAATATGTGTATAAACATGGCTTAGTAACAAAGTTGTAAACGCTCTACCCGTTGTTTAGCTATTGTTTACATTGAAAATTGAAAGAAAGTAGATGTGTTTTTAGCTCTGCTATATAAAAATACGTAATTCTACAAAAGTATCTCACTATTTCTTTATGTCATATAATTAATACTTGTCACAAATTGGGTAGCCAATTCACATAGTTCGGGTATTAGATGATTTTTTTTGTGTTCGATTGTTTATTAAAAAAAAAATTTAGAAATCTGTCGAAGGTTATTGTTTCAACAGGATGTACCGGGCCAAGTTTTCCTAAAATCTCTGAACTAGTAATTGTGTTCGTAATATAGTTCGACATGCATCCTGGGCTTCATTGATTTACACTTATGAGCATATTTGACTGGAATACAAACCAACTAACTACATAAATTTTGACTTAATTAATTACATTTTTATTATTATTGACCTTTAATGGTTCTTTAATCTGTATTAGAATATAGATAAGCACGTAAGGAACAAGAAATTAAAATATCTATAATTATATTTACGTAAAACATTATTTTTCTTTTTTTTTCTATATGACTCTGCGCTACTTCTTACACATATTTATGTAGTTGTAACTAACTAGCTATACTCATGGCTCGCAAGCATTTATTACACAGTAATTATTTATAAAGATGAACATTATGGTACTTAAAGTCTACTTAAATTAAGTACTTGCGACGACGAAGTAATTTACTTTGATGAGGCACTTAGTTTTACAGGTCAGACGTCTACACAAAGAACCTAAATAATTTTAATTGTCACTATGGCATGAAAGTAATTAAGGAATGAGGTAGTGGCTCAGTTGTTATAGTGTATTCAGTAGTATCTTATACCCATACCATGCGTAGTACTGTGTCGATCGAGGTTAGTTCGAATTCTACAAAAATAGGGGTGTTTAATGCTTACCTGGTTAAGTATCTCCTTGTATTGTAAAATCCGTCGTTAAATACTTGTTATAGGTGTATTCTGACGGGTGCATTTCATAGCCAGGCCTTCTTTAGGTTTAGGTTGTCTCGTATAGTGTCATCGTGATTTGATATCGGTCAGACTCAGGACAATCACTGGGACCTAACAAGTATAAGACTATACGTGGAATAAAGCTCGATTCTCTTTTTATTGTATAGAATTTTATATATATAACTTTTTTTTTTTTTTTTCGAACTGCCACACAAAGAACCTAAATAATTTTAATTGTCACTATGGCATGAAAGTAATCAAGGAATGAGGTAGTGGCTCAGTTTTTATAGTGTATTCAGTAGTATCTTACACCCATACTATGCGTAGTACTGTGTCGATCGAGGTTAGTTCGAATTCTACAAGAATAGGGGTTTTTAACGCTTACCTGGTTAAGTATCTCCTTGTGTTGTAAAATCCGTCCTTAAATACTTGTTATAGATGTATTCTGACGGGTGCATTTCATAGCCAGGCCTTCTTTAGGTTTAGGGTGTCTTGTATAGTGTCATCGTGATTTGATATCAGGTCAGACTCAGGACAATCACTGGGACTTAACAAGTATAAGGCTATACGTGGAATAAAGCTCGATTCTCTTTTTATTGTATAGAATTTTATATATATAACAATTTGGGCAGCGTATTGTAACAGAACACGCTGAAAGTATTTCTTTCGCCAAATATATTTAACATTATGTATCTTTAGTTCTTTTTCTTTAAATCAATATGTATTTTTTTTATTAAGTCTACGTAACTTTGTTTTATCTTACGATTTGAAATTATATATTCTGTAAATATACTTCAATTTAAACACTTCTGGACGTAAAGAGAGCTTACATTGTTGAAATGGTGCGTATGTAGAAAAATATAAAAGACTAGCCTCTGCCCGCGACTTCGTCCACGTGGAATAGTTACTTTGGGCTAACGCTAACACGCAGCGGAAGCTCTGAAGAGGAAAAAAACCTCGATTGTAAACATTCTTCATTGTTGCTCCGCTCCTATTGGTCTAAACGTAATGATATATAGCCTATAAACTTCCTCGATAAATGAGCTATATAACGCTGAAAGAATTTTTCAAGTGGGATCAGTCGTTCCTGAGATTACCCCCTACAACGTCACAAACTCACAAACTACGTTTATAATATAAGTATAGAAAATTAACTAAAATTTTGCTAAAGCTAAAATTAAAATAAAAGGTTGAAGATAGATGAATGAATATGAATTAAAAGGTAACCACGTGAATCTCATAACTGATGCTATATGTAAGTAGCTATATCTATATATGAAAAGAGAATTTTTTACGGATCTCGTATGTGGATTCCTTTCCAGCATAACTTTTAATTGTCTGAACATATTTGGATATATGGGGTATCGTCCCGTCCTCGACCCGATTTACATTGACAAAAAATTGCAATATGATGGCTGTAAGGCTCCATTTCTAAACTTGAAAATTTTCATGTAATACCATTGAAAATAATTTATCACTACGAAGTACATAAACATTTATTCATTATGAAACGTCTATACAAAAATTCGTTAAAATCGGTTGAGACTAAAAGAGGTGATCCTCTGATTTTTTATTAAATTTAAAAAATATTGAAAATCATTCGTATAACCTATCAATTGCGGAATAATATATAATTTTGTACACAAATTTCGCAAAAATGCCTTTAGAATAACCGAAAACAAGTGTATATGAGGTTATTGACAAAATTTAATGTACTAGTTCAGTACTAGTTTCATTCGACCATAGTTCATTGATTTTTTTAAATTTTGAACTTTATTAGGGTTCTTTTGTCAACATACTTCTATAATCAAAGGTTTTTTATCATGCTTACTCAGTTATTATAATAATAGTTGTATGTTATAATATCATTGTTGAATGTAGAATGAAAAAGGGTAATTGGAACGTAAGAGTAAAATAATAAATACAGTCGAGCATAGCAACCTCCTTCATAACCTTTTTTGAAGTCCTTTATTGACAGATGTCAAAATGTCTTTTTTATTTACATGTGTGTATATGTTGTGTAAAATTGAAGCAGTAGTGTGAGTAATGCATATTTTAAATAATTTAATGTACTTCTAATGCATTTTATATAAAATAAATAGCTTTCTGCACTTTTCCTCCATATAAATTTTAACTATGCCGCTTCACGTTCATCCGTTCACGCAATTCCTTTAAAAAGGGGTACAAAGTTTAGGCTTCACGTATATATATGATGATGATTATTGATTATAGTATATTTTATTAATCTCACAAGATATATACTGGTAATTTTAAAATTTTACTAAAATCAAATGATTACAGATAATCAGATGATAAAGGTTTCAAAAGTTTGCCTGGAAGAGATCGTTCTGAGTGATAAAGCCGTCTAGGTGTACACGAATTATGTAAATTGTAGTTTAATTTTGTACATTTTATATGGAGTGTAATAAAGTTAAGCTACATATTATTTATTATATGTATAATTTCAAATATTAAATATCAAATTCTCTATTAATGTCCCATAGGCCATCTTACAGGTGGTAGAGCCACGCTGAAGCTATAACTGGTTTTAGCATGAATGGGACGGCTCGCCCGGGGTAGGACTACCCTCTCACAGAAAACCGATTTTAAGTAATAGTGCTTGCATTGTTGTGTTTCGTTCGGTCAGTCAGAGCGCCGGAAGCCCACAACCCCTCCTTATTCCCTCTGTTCCAAACACAGGCTGGCAACGCACTTGCGACTCCCCTGGTGTTGTAAGTGTCTATGGACGGTGGTGATCACTTAATATCAGATGACCCACCTGTTCGTTTGCCTCCTATGATATTTATGATAAAAAAGGCCAGACACCTAGAACAAAATTTGAAAAGATATTTGTATAGACATACGCTACAGATTTATTAATGTAAATGAGATTCAGTCCGGCTTAAATCGGTACACCTGATATTCTTTGAACTAATTTACTTTGAACTTTTAGCTAAAACGTTTATGATATCGTCAGCTTGCTGCCATAACCAGGTAAGAAACATTTTATTAGCTTTATACAAATGAAATTTAAAAGATTAAATCTACACAGAAATAACTACATAAGTGATAATATTTCATAAAAAATTATGCTCTGTTGTGTTATTGACATATTATTATATAAAAATCAGAATAACATACACAGACATGATAAAATACACAATAATAGCAAAAGTTTAATTGTCGTGTTACGGCCTGAACCCAACGTAATAAGGCTAAATAGATTTTATGTTACACATGTTAGGACTGTTTGGTTGTGGAAGTATAAGCTAGCCACAAGTAACTTTGAGATCAAAGGGACGTGAAAGCAATTTTTTTGTATTATGCAAAATAATTTAACATACCGTGTTCGGCCAGGCGACCTCCGTCAGCAACGAAGTAAGGAATAAAATAAGGAATCAAAAGTTTTATTTAATATCCGAGGGAAATGATTTATTTCATTAGATTATTTGATACAAAATAGTGAATTATAAAGTATGTGAAGACAATGCTAAATAAAAAAAATGATTAATTGAAGTGTTCAATATTGAGGTTATACAACCAGTAGCAAGCGATGGTCGTCGTCTGCTCGAATTTTGATACTGGTAAATAATAGAAAGAAAAAGAGATAGAGAGAAAGTCGTGTGGAGCATAACTTTTTTACCTTACGTGGCGATTGTTACCAGTTAACTTTCACCGGAAGATGCGTTAAGAAATTGCTTTCCAAAAAACGTAACCTATTCGCGCGCCTAATTAAACCTGGATAGTATTCTAAAAACCTCCCACATTGACACAGGCATAATAGAACAAAAAAATTGTACATACAAAATAAGATTTATATTTTATAAGTTATGTAACATAGAGATAGTATAACACACAAAAATGTGCACACAATTTACATAGACGGAAACCACTACGGACCGATTTTACGTTGAAGAGACGCTGAGAGTGAAAGCATATTTCAAGCTAGATAAAACGAATAGATAGAGGTCTTTAATATAAACGAAGCAGACTTTAGTACTCGCGAAAAGTGCAAGCATGGCGGCTGGAGACATACTGAATTTTTAAAGTGCGGGTTACCTCAAACACTGCCTCACTTAACCACCCCAAACTTTTTCCGTGTTCAACTCGGGTCTTCGTGGTGCAATTTTTTTTTAATACCGTCGTAACATTTTTCTGTTGAACGTAGGACTAATAAATCTTGTACTTCAAACGGAGGTTGTTAGTATAATTATTGATCTTTGTAAATACTTTATAGATTTTCAGTTTGATCTCTTTTTCAATTGATATGTTGATTGACGATGTATCTTTTGCTTAGTGTTACTGCCGGAATACACCTTGAAAAAAGATTTACAAGTTGTGATCGGTAGATGGCCAGGGGAATAGTATATAGTACTGTTTTATTACCGTTATAATGGTTGTATTATGCTAACAGTAAAATGTTTTTTTTTTTTTATGTCATAGGTGGCAAACGAACAAGTGGGTTATCTGATGTTAAGTGATCACCACCGTCCACGGACACTAACTACACCAGAGGAGTCGCAAGTGCGTTGCCACCTTTTGGGGGGAAGGGTTAGGGGAGGGAAAGGGAAAGGAGAGAGGAGAGAGAGGGGAGGTGGGTCTCCGGCGCTCTCACTGGCCGAACGAAACACAACAATGCAAGCACTGTTACTTCACGTCGGTTTTCAATGAGAGGGTGGTACTACCCCGGACGAGCCGACCCATTCATGCTGAAACCAGTAAAATTAAAAGTTTAGCTTAACATATGATTTGAATGCACGTCAATCGAGGTAGTGATTGCACATGCTACCACTTAGCCAATATAGGATAGAAAAAAAAAATCGGAAAAGAGGAAAAATACATTTTAATTAATATTTATTTTTTTGTTTTGAGCAATCGCTACCGTATTAAAAGTTAGGTAATTAACTTAAGTTAATATTTCACGATTTTCACCTTTATTACACTTACCTTTTTTCACCTTATTATTACTGATTTATCATATGTATTATGATTTACGAGTTTTTTAAATTAAGGCCCTATAAAATAAATTGCTTCCTTTCTAGGAAAATAGATTTTAATATTGAATTTCTAGGTTAATGGTACCCGTCATGAACCATATATAAATACCTAATACTAATTCGTCGTCCTAATTCGTGGCTGAAAAGGGTTTAGAATTAGTGAGAATATAGACGTTTCATGTTGTTAGAGTCACGATATATAATTCAAATTCACATTAAGCAGATATACGAAAAAAAAAGTTCAGAAATTCTTTCATTTCGGCCTAATCGTACTTTAAGTAGGTATAATTGTGAAACACATTTTTTGTATGATGTTTATTTGCCAAGTTACGGGTTTCTAAAGAATAGTGGTCCTATTTAAAATATGGGTTTTTCAGAAGGAGTTTTTGGTATTCATTAAATTAAAATGTTAAACATTGCAATTTATATAGAGGTATATAAACGTTTTAAAATGTTTTAGTTATTTCTACTAAAACTATTTCCGAAAATCTTGTGTTCACATTCATATATCAGTACATTGTCTAAAAGTCTCTACTTTATTAATGTATCTAAGTGGTTATGATTAATTTGATGGTTATTCATATGTATTCTATTCGACATGTAGTTAGATTCACAAATTGTCACTGAAAAGAGTTATTGAAATATATTATGACATGTACACAAAACTGATATAAATAAATAACACTAAATATACAAATTGCGTTGTATTTCTTTGATTACGGAATTAACATAACGCCATTTGCAATAAACATAGAAACTGTAGCTGTTTTAATGTAACTATAAAGTCGTGATGTTATTTTCACGTTATATCACAGGTGATAATTCTTGACAAGTTATTTTTAGCTGATACCATAATATGATTACAACAGGAACCGCTCGTTCATGACAACTAAATTCCAAGCGAAAATTAATAAATGATATTTTTTTTATATATTTCTGCGAATGCAATGTAGACTTGCCCGCGTGATTTTAAAATATAGTAACGTGATATGTAACAGGTGCTTTTGATGTATATAACTGGCGTGATACGTGAATTGCTACATAACCAGTGACACGTGAAGTGTTTCCCGCCTTTATTACAAACAACTGTTCGCATAAGTTTCAATGAGTGTGTATTTGAAGATAAAGCAACTATTTATCATTAGTTTATCACCTACTGTTTCATTAGGAAATAGCGATTAGTGGAAGACATAAGGCACTAGTTGAAAATTTTGTGAGCGATGTGATATTGATATTGCATTAGTCTTTCTTATATTGAGTCATAGGAGTGTTTCACACAAGCTACTAAAAAATTCTCGCTTCAAAAAGTTAAGAAGTAAAATAAAGCAAACAAATAATATAATCGAAATGTTATAACGGAATACATACATTTCATATATAATTTATCAAAACAGCTAAGTTTTTGTTAAAATAAATGGTTGGTTTCGTCGGTATACGAGTCGAAAGCGCAGTTTGGTCAAAGTCTACCATCGGCCCTCAATATATCAACGTGGACAGGACGAAAATTGGACTGGACCCTTGTTAATGTACCGTGCTTAGGCCCTTCCGCTCCTGTTTCTGATTATTTATTTAAGACCTATTGATACTTACCCTTCGGAGTTAAAAATAACAACTTACAAAATAACAAAAAGCACTTTCGGTATTGAGTTTAAGTAGATGTTTTAACATAAAGTCATCTTTTTTTGCTGTGTTTTTATTCGAACAGTAGGTTTTTAATTATATTATAAAATGAATATTAGTATTTTAAGGATTATAGAGACTAGAGAGAATAGAGAGAGAGAGAGATAAGGGTATAATAATTATAAAAATAACTGAATTATTAAATTAACCAAATTAAATAAAAAAATATTGATATTCGCTCTACCTAATAATATGCTTGAATTCAATGCCAACAAGTCAATATTTTCTTCAAATTTATATGGGACCACCTCTGAATATAACCAATTCAAATAAAAAAAGAATCATTAAAATCGGTTCATAATTGACGGAGATATCGATTAACATAGGTACATAAAAAAAATACATACAACCGATACATACAGTAACCTCCTCCTTTTTCGAAGTCGGTTAATGACTAGACTACGATGAGTCGAGTTTCATAATTTAATTTTGTTATATTCTTCAAATTAATTTCTGAGATAGATTAAAAATTTATTGGTGAACCATATAAGATTTTGTACCAGTCAATTTTGTACATACCAAGTACAGTGCTTCATTTTGTGTAAAACACCAATAGCTTAGGGGCACTATGACAGAATTAAATGATACATTGAATTAAAAGTAGGCATGTTGTGGTAACTTTCTTAAGATTTTATTTGTACACAAGAAATAATGTTATCAACTATACAGGAATATTCGTTTGGCTATATAAAACAGTATTCAAATAACTTTATTTTTTTTTATTGTAGCACGGCACAATAACTGCACTATGTCTGGATGGTAAGCAGAGTATAATCCAAAAACAATGGTGACTACCGCATGACACACTACCCATTGCTGGTCCCCGCTGTCATGCCAGCCTGCGAAAAGCTGGATATGCACAGGCTGATCCCCAAAACGCGACCCGCAGAAGCGAATCACTATGACTTGCCTTTTCGCCATATACATGGTGGTTGTAAAACAGTTAGGCTGTAAAACCCTACCACCCCACTTTCGTCATTGCCTCCATCGTTATTCAGCAGGGTGCACCACGTGCAGGTGAGGTTGGCTTGGGTGTCTCAAGTCATATGATGTTATTCGACAACACTTACACCCCTGTTGTGTACATAACAATTAAACTTTTCATAATACTGTGTTATCCGCTGCTTGTATAAAATGAGAAATTTACGAGAGAGTCGCTCAAAGTTTTGATTATCAACTAAAAGTTTCTCTGTATGAGAAACACTAGTAAAACTATAACATAGACCCTACAAGTTTCCGGGAATTAGTTAGAATGTATATAAACACAATTCTTAATTAAAACTGTAACTGTTCAATCTTCCGAGGCCTTGTCAAGTGCCTTGAGTGACGAAAAGTTTCTAGTTGTCGTTTAAATTTTGTTCTATTTATTGTTAAAGTACAAAATTAATAAAAGGTTGGATGTTCATATCAGTTACGTATTCACTAATCATTTATCTGATAACTATAATCAATAGGGGTTTATTAAGGGTCTGTAACACGCTATTATCGCGTAAAAAATAACAATGAATTCTAGTTTCAATCGGTTAAATAAGCGCCTGTGTTTTTGACCTTAAATAATATATTGTTACACTCATTATGTTATGTTCCTTAAACCGGTTGCGTGACGAATAACGTGTACACATAGCCTGATACAATATAATTTGATTCAATATCATTCAACCGAGTTATTACTAAGTAGCATTAGAATAGTTAAAATATATAAAAGTATCATATTAAAAAACTTATACTACGTTTCGGTGAAAATAATTTTTTATTTCTTTGAAGTAGTTCTTGAAATTTCAGCCGTTTTTGTATTCGTACGATATTTAACGTTTTTTATCATCTTGCTGGCTCATACTTATCATGATATTTATAGACATCAAATATCAGCGTATCATACATAATGTAACAGATCAAAGTAATTTAAATCAGATAAATTGAAAAAGTAATATCGCTAATGATAATTATGGTTAATGACGTATTTTAAATTGTATATCCTATTGTACGCCGTAACATAGTTATGAGAAGGGCATAAGTTCTCTAGAGTATACTTCTAATACTATATCTTTGGTAGACTTCATGCCGCCGTTTCGATATATTTATATTAAAAAAACTTACCATTAAATCCACCGATTGACATAGCAAATAAGTTGTAAAAAGGCGAGTTGCTATTGACAACAAAGCCAACAATATACTTCATCGTCATTTAATGATGATTCAGTCATTCATGATCATTTTAATAATTTAAAATATATAAAACATATTAACAGGGTATAATAGGGTGATACTTGCATTTTGATACAAGCCAATAATACCAGGGTATATCAGAAAATTCATAAAACTGAAATGACTGCGGTGGAAATGCGGCGTCTCCGTTTCATACGTGCAATTGCTTGAGCAGAACGCATTAGGTTTAATAAATATGGAAGAAGGCTCGTATGGTAGAGTTAAAGTAAACAATGTTTTTGTTACAGTTTTTTTTAAATATTATTGAGTAGCAAGTAGTCCATTTGACATTAAGTAATCACTATATATATGACTAACCTCTATAGTATCGAAATCCTGAGGTCATTCATAATGTTTTTACTGCTGAGGAATAAGTTTGAACTCTTTATGAGCCAATACGTTGCCAATCTCATGCTTCGAACCGGAACACAACACCACGAGCACTACTGCTTTGCGGAAAAATAGCTATAGTGGTGGCGCTTCCGCAGTTGAACCTTTTAAAGATTCTTCCATTCGTGGTTTGGTACAATGGAATTGAATACTTTGTTGATTTAAACATGGGAACGATCGATCAATCGATGGCCAATGACGATCAATGTTAAATTATTTGGATCAAGGCAAATTAAGAAATTTTAGGGTGAAATCTATAGGGCGTACTCAGCCTAATCTTATCCTTAGCTCAGCTTAAACTTCATTAAGTAGTTACTCGGCACAATCTTAGATTTCGAATTTATAGCCTAATTACGCTAAGCTTTATATTAACTTTGTTTCAATAACGCGTCGAGTCTGTAAAATGTCTTTAATTATAAACAATAAATTGAACAAGGTATGTTGAAAGAATATTGAAAAATCGAAAGAAACAAGTCAACTGAGAATGAAACAAGCAATGGAAGCTTTCTTGACACTTCTGGATTGAAGGATCAAGCTAACGACAATCAAGTAATAATGATACTCAAAAATACAAAAATGTCACGATTACATAATTATAGTTTTTTTTATTCGCCCAAGTAACACCAAAGTTTTTCGTACTTTGAATTTGACGACTCGAACTTAGCTCAGTACAAGCTAAGTAAATGCTAAGTTTGCGACTATAAATTTAAACTCTAGACTTAAGGTTGAGATAACTCTGAGTACGCTCTATAGATTTCATCCTTAGATAGGACACATACGTGTATGTCTTTATGATTCTCTAGAAAGCGAAATAATTATCTAAGTAAGTTGCGAGTAGTCAGTAGTTAGTTATGAAGCGATGATAGTTCTGTAGTTAAGAGTGTTCGGATATCGCATCGATTGTTGAAGGTTCGACTCATTGCAAATCAGCTGGAGCTTTCGGTAAAGGTAAATATCGTTATAAAACCATAACATAGTGGTAGGTTTTTTTTTCCTGGAACTGACTACTCCATTGGCCTTTACAGCTTCACCGGATTACATACATATGCATGTATGTATGTATGTCTATACATAGCGGTAGGGCTTTTTTAAACCCTCCTCTCTAGGTGAATACTACCCTCTATTTAAAAATACATCGCAAAGCAGCTATAGATGTGTTCCAATAGAAGCATTTAAGAGCCAGTTCCTCCAGGTATAGTGTGTTTACCGTGTTGGACCACATCGCTGTTTAAAATCATGGTATGAGATGAGATTGTGGTCTAACCTATAAAGTATTCTTTTAAATAGCGAGTAGTATTGTTTCATCCATTCTTCCTACCCCGGTAGGGATATGGTGTACAGCATGCAGTAGTAATAATGAACTGTAATAGATATTTCAAAATTTATGATGAAATGGATGAACACTGAATAACACATTTTGAATAGATATGAGCACATACCTGCCTCAGATTTGGTACTTATGAGTTCTTTATCTGACCTTATTAAATGCGGCAGGAAGTCACTATTCCAATCACGTAGACAATTATTCGACTAAAGTGTGCGGGCTTGAATCACTAACCTCAGCGAACGGCCAACTTTTACAATAAATCCATCCTGGTCTCGACACTTAATCAGTCCTCCGATAAAAGCTTTAATCGAGAGTTAGAGGAGGTACCCGCAGTCGCAACTGATTTTATTCCAGCTTTAGTGAAATAAATTAAAAGAGGGAGCTCCCGCGATTACTAACTTCCCGAAGTTGTTATTCGGCGAAGCCAACTAAATTATTTAATTTATTGATCGTTGCCTCGTTATATGGTTTCTGTGTGTTGTTTGATTGTTCTTTCTACAACAAAACAGCAGGAAAATACAAAAATTCATTGTTTTCATTTATTATACATCTATACGAGTCACTATTGAAATCGTTTGAGACTTCAACTTGAAAAATATTGTACTATTGACATTTATTCACGCATCTGCCGGTTGCTTTATTTCAATTGTAGGTAAAAGTGGCAAATATTTATCGAACGAAGTCTTCTGCAATTTGAATTTGTTTAGTTTAAAACTTGATTCATATAATTATTAGCGATTGAATCCTATAAATAATCGGTAGATAATACAACAATGTATCGCTTACGGTAGTATTTTATCAGGTTGTATTTATACTTTATCGTTGTTATTACAAAAAAGTTAAATACGTATTGAATATTTGTTTTAAAAAGGTTTCGAATTAAATGCACCGCGCTCGCCCGAGGCAAGTTCGCGTTATCCTTTGTCGCAAGTTTAACCTAACGTAACCTATGCGAGACAAAAGAGGAAGATGGCGAACATTCAACGACCGCGGTACATTTAATTCGAAACCTTTTTAAACCAAGTATTCAATACGTATTTAACTTTTTTGTAATAACACCGTCTTAGTTTTAACATTGAACCACAATCTCAGCCGATGTAGTTCAAGATGGTAAATGTGCTGGATCTAGAGGGACTGACTCCCAAATGCAGCTGGCGGAACACAGCTATAAGTGTTGGGAGCAGATTTTCAACAGGCTTAGAAAAAGCCCTACCTACTGTCATGTTATGATTTTATCACGAGGTTTACTTGGACTGAAAGATCTAAGTCATAAGGCAATTGAACCTATGTCGATCGTTTTTTTTCTCGAACTAGCTTCGCTATTGACTTAACAAGGTCTTAACAACTTCACCGGACTACAAATGTCGATCGACATTGTGTCCGAATATGCTATTTCACTATGTCCACTAACATCGTTTCAAAACGAATAAGCTCAGTCGTTATTATAACAGTTCTTACGTAAAATAACCTAGAGTGGTGAAGTGTTTTTCTACTAATTTGAATACCCGACATATAATTAATGAGATTATTCAATCAAAATAAACGACGTCAGGAATTTCGCTCGTGGTCTTTTTGAGTTAACCACAGAGGCTCCACAATGTGTTGTGGTTTTATTTGCAAGTGGTGAAATATGAATTTCACATTGTGAATGACCCTATGAGACCGCAATGCGTTGTGGATTTTTTTTTTCTGTCAGTGCGAGTTGATGTATATATGTACGATGTATATTCTATAGCTGTGACGCCTTTTTATTTTGAAAAAGGTTCATTATTTACAATAAATATTAACTATATTAATAATTCTATAGTTGTATTTGTATTTTTAATTTTATGATATGTGTCTATTCTATATATGTCCCAATTAACTCGAAACAGGATTGACCGATTTTTATGAAAATTTGCATATGTGAGGCTTTTATTATTCCTCAATTTATTTGGTACTAGAATTGTCAAATAATACTGTAATAGTGAAATTGATAGGCAATAAGAATTATTAATAAAAATTAAAGATCGAATTGCTGTAAATTTATATATAATTTTTTTTTCAAGGAAAATATGTTATTAAAAAATTGATCGAAAAATGTATCCAAAATGATCAGTAATAGTTTTAGAAAATATGAAACTTATACATATTTTAATAACTGAATTAAAAAACAATCCGACAATAGTCATTGCTTAAAAACGCACGTGGATCCGTGTGAAGACGTAATCTTTTGCATACATATAACAAATATGCAGTATAAGTTGAAAATGCTCATTATATATTTCCTGGCAAAAATCCCCATCGTATGAATGGTACAGGAACGTATAGGGGACAAACCCAGTAACATTTATTTTTATTTATATGAAATATACAAAAATGTCGATTATAACCTGAATTCACAATTATAAAGGAAGACGCATTGCACCATAAAGTTAAAAAATATTGACTCCGTCGATTTGGTTATAAATTTTAAATCTATTTTTAAGTTTCCCAAGTTTTATACGGAACATTATCCGTTGAACATTGTTTACGAACAAAGCGAGATCTCGTTCAGTTTCCGATACCGGCACAGATCGAGTCTTCCGCTGGCTCGCCTACAACTTACTCGTCTTTGTTCCACCAACTATTGATGCTTTATGAAAGTTCTGCTTTACTATGTTTACAGGTAAGGTAAGGTGATTATAGTTATTACGATAATCTATATGTAAGTGACGTCACTAAATCACGAGTATTAAAATCGAACTTAGCGCGCGCAGCAAAACAGACAACCGCTCGAGTCGACGATGCGATCGGAACTCCCCACCTAAAATATGGTTTTAGAGTAAAAATTAGTTTTAGAAGTTTATTTAAAATATCCTAGTTTTCGTATTAAATATGTAAAATTGTTTAATATTTAGTTTTATTAAAATTTAATTTATTGTTCGAGCCGTTCGTGGTTCGTGGTTGTCTCTAAATATGACTGCATTTATATTCAACCACAAAAGTCCTACTAATATATTTACTAATATATTGCCATGTTGACGACCCTAAAATAAATAAATAAAAAACGGGAAGGTACTGTGTTTTCCTAGTATTTTTATATGCAAGCGATTATTTCATCATATATGAGATTGATTTTAATTATTGTTTTGCTGTGGAAGGTGGTCTGTATACCTTTGATGTATAATGGTCTAACGCTAAAACCTATAGGAAACAAAGAAGATTCAATATGCAAATAAATATGAAACTAAAACTAATTAATTCCATTCATTTCCATTCCATCATATGTATATCTGAAATGTTGTTAACTATAAGTTCGCATTGTCCGGTTCCAGCTTATACTAATCTTGTTTTATCGGTGGATATTTATAAAGGGATTACAAACATTTATAAATAATTTATATTTATTATATATTTCATTACATAGTATAAAACAAAGTCCCCTACCGCGTCTGTCTGTCTGTTCGCGATAAACTCAAAAACTACCGAACAGATTTCATGTGGTTTTCATCAGTGGATATGGTGATTCATGAGGAACGTTTTAGTATATAATTTGTCACGGATTTTTTCATAATCAAGGCGGGACAACGGCTGCTGGGCCTGCTAGTATATTTATAAATCTTAATTTGTCTTTTAGGAATTTTCACAATCACACACAAATACTATTGAAACACGATACGATTTTGAATATTATGCAAATATTACCAACGTGTATTTCACTTTTCTGGTCATATGGTGGCGAGCGATAGATAATTTTTATTGTTACGTGTAATCTTTGTGTAATTAATCTTCTGAACAATGCATTCAAAATCAAGTAGTATGTGAAGAAACGTATATTATGTAATCCAAACCAACGCGACCTACAATATAAGGATTTCTGTCTCTTTCTAGATAGAAATTTGAGCATACGAAAGTCGTAACTCAATTTACACGGCGTGATTGACGGATTACATAGTGTCAACGAATATTCGTATCTTTGTACCGTACCTGGTATAAGCAACGGGCTGAATATGAAATTTACAATAAACTATTAAACGCAGCGATTTATATAGAAGGTTAATTGCTCTTTTTGAAAATATATCGAAACATGGAAAAAGTTTTTTTTTTATGTAGAAAGGCGGAAGTAAAATTCTCAAAACAAATTTTTAGTAATTCTAGCGATCTTTTTTTTATTCTCTTTTATATGAAACGTAGCTTAAAATACACATACAGCTTTTAAAAAGGGAACTGTATTGGTTAAGGAGATATATCGATTATTGTTCACACATGTCTCACTGCGTTGAGGTCTAGCGCTGACCTAAGTAGGTTTAGTTGGCAGATATCGCATTAAATAGCCTCAATATTAACATGTATCATCCAATTTAAGCGTATGTAAACTATAACGATGACTTACGGTAAATATTATTTAAATGAATATAACATAAATAAATATGTATTTATATTGGTAGAAAGGAGTAAAAAATAAGATTTTTGTGACAACGAAAGACAAATAGTAGCACTATTATAAAGTTGCGTGAAGATTTACTTCTGTCGCAAATTAAACCAGAGTCTACTCGAAAGGGATAAAAGTATGGTGGTAAGAATTTCAGATTTAAAAAAATCGAAATGATATGGATATGAAAGTATATACTGATAATATTAAAAAAAAAAAAATGATTTTTAAAATATGTGTCTGTTTGTTCCGGCTAATCTCCGTAACGGTTGCACCGTTTTTGATGGGACTTTCACTTTTAAATAATTGCTGTTATAAGTAGTAATTTAGGTTTTCTTTATTTAAAAAAAAATCGGGCTTCGCTCTATTGCAATAAAGTAAAGAAGCATTGTCCACTACCGCGGGTTCGTTTACAGTTTTTTTTGGTAAATTCCGTGTATGTAAATCGCGTATAACAATAACAATAAGCGAATAAAATAACAGCTACTAAGTAAAGAAAGATTAAAATCTAGATCAAGTTGAATATGAGTAAGAATCTCATATGTTTTTTTTATATCATAGAAGGTATACGAATATATGGGTCACCTGATGTTGAGTGATCACCACCGTCCATAGACACTTGCAACACCAAAGGAATCGTTGCCAGCCTTTGTTCGGGGGGAGGGGAAGGGAAGGGCAGGGGAGGGTCGAGAGAAAGGTGGGCCTCCGGCGTTCTCACTGACCGAACGAAACGCAACAATGCAAGCACTGTTACTTCACGTCGGTTTTCTGTAAGAGGGTGGTACTTACCTCGGGCGAGCCGACCCATTCATGCTGAAACCAGTAGTAGCATCAGCGCGGCTCTACCACCTATCAAACCAAACCTACGTAAGATTAGTAAGTTGGCACAATGGTAGGTGGCCTACATTGTTGAGCATTCAAATAACCAAATAGTCATACACTGATTACTATAGATATTTATTTTGAACTGGCTGATGCCCGCGACTTTTTTCTTATGCAATTGGTTTTGTTATTGGAACGAAGTTCCTTACGGCAGACTTAGAGGTGATAGGGATTTTGGTACGCGACCGAACTGAAAAAAATGTGATAGTAAAACCGTAAGAAAAAGTGCGTGGAATAAAACCGTTAAATGAGACGTGCGCAGGCGCGACAGTCGTATACACAAGCGAGTAGTGTATAATACCTTTCTCTTTCTCCTTCTTCCTTTCGAATTCTCGGTGAAATTAATCGTTGAATTAATTTAATTAATCGGTGAATTATAATTACAATATCGGTTAATCGGTAATTTAAATAATTATTTTTTTTCTCCTTTCTTGCATTTTTTTTTGCAAATTGTGTCGATTCTATATTAGTTTTTTTTTTCTCCTTGCATTTGTTTTTTGCAAATTGTGTCGATTCTACATTAGCCGAAGGAACTTCGTTCCTACCTGATGTCCCACGACACCACATCTTTTGAATGAATTAGTGTTTTATATGAATTAATCGTGTGCTGATTATTAATTTTTAGCGCGGACACACAGCATACACTTCAATCTTATTTATATGAATAGACTAGAATAAAACGTACATTCACATACAATCTAATATTTTGGTAGGTGGTAGAGTCACGCTGAAGCTATTATTGGTTTCAATATGCAAATAAATATGAAACTAAAACTGATTAATTCCATTTATTTCCATTCCATCATATGGATATCTGAAATGTTGTTAATTTTAAGTATTGGAACTATAAGTTCTCATTGTCCGGTTCCAGCTTATACTAATCTTGTTTCATAGGTGGATATTTCTAAATGGATTACAAACATTTATAAATAAAACATAATATTTTCCTTTCAGGAATTTTCACAATCACGCATAAATACTATTGAAACACGATACGATATTGGATATTATGATAATAATATCAACGTGTATTTCACTTTTCTGGTCATATGGTGGCGAGCGATAGATAATTTTTATTATTGTTTTTATTAAAATGTAACGTGTAATCTCTGTGTAAATAATCTTCTGAACAATGTATTCAAAATCAAGTAGTATGTGAAGAAACGTATATTATGTAATCCAAACCAACGCGACCTACAATGTGAGGATTTCTGTATCTCTCTAGATAGAAATTTGAGCATACGAGAGTCGTAACTCAATTTACACGGCGTGATTGACGGATTACATAGTGTCAACGAATATTCGTATCTTTGTACATCGTGCGGATCAAATGGACCAATAAATGGTAAATTTTATGGTGGTAGAGCCATGCAGAAACTATTACTGGTTTCAGCATGAATGGGTCGGCTCGTCCGGGGTAGTACCACCCTCTCACAGAAAACCGACGTGAAGTAACAGTGCTTGCATTGTTGCGTTTCGTTACGTCAGTGAGAGCGTCGGAGGCCCACCCGGAGGGGTCTCCTCCTCTCCCTCTGCCTCCCCTAATCCCTTCCCCCCAAAGGGTGGCAACGCACATACGACTCCTCTGGTGTTGTTAGTGTTCATGGACGGTGGTGATTACTTAACATCAGGTACAATGGTCGCTGGTGAAAGTGTCTCAAGAAGCCATATTATTTCTCTAGCTGGTTATTTTCTGTTTTAGGTTGTATTATGTTTACAATTTACGATGTCTTTTGTATTTTGGTAGGTGGTAGAGTCACGCTGAAGCTATTATTGGTTTCAGCATGAATGGGTCGGCTCGTCCGGGGTAGTATTACCCTCTCATTGAAAACTGACGTGAAGTAACAGTGCGTGCATTATTGCGTTTCGTTCGGTCAGTGAGAGCGCCGGAGGCCCACCTCTCCTCCACTCACCTCTCCTGTTCCCCCTCCATCCCTTTCCCCCAAACACAGACTGGCAACGCACTTTCAGCTTTCCTGGAGTTGTTAATGTCTATGGACGGTGGTGATCACTTAACATCGCGTGACTCACCTGTTCGTTTGCCTGCTATGACATAAAAAAAATATATTTATATATATATATATATTTAAAATAAATGTAAATATATAAATATCTTGTTAACTTATACTATAGCATATCTGTATGTCAGGGTTTAAACTTAACAAAGAAATATCTCTGGTAAGGACAAAAAATGTGGACGATAGTTGAGACCCCGATGTTCAGCACAGGACCACTAATGAAGGACTTACTCCATTCCCTAATGTCGGCTTACATGGCGAAAAGTGTAGTAACAAAACTGCACGTATTATTTTATTATAGGGCGTTTTTCCCTTTTATCTTTTAATTAATATTACCTTGAACAGATATAATACAATTTGAATACAAATAATGAAATATAAAAGGCTACATGTAATAAAAACAAATCTTGACATGGACGATTCACAGAAAACCTGAGTGTTCTGGAAATCTAATAATATTAGTTTAGATTGTTTACTAACTATGATAAAGCGATCTATTTGCTTTACTAAAAGGATAAGGATCTCTGTTTTTCGCTACGAGCGCAGGAAGTAGGTTTACGTAGAAAAACTCAAGAAACGATCTAATTTCATAACTATTCAAACGCATTTCATAAAGCCAAATCGTACTATAATTTTATTATTTTCAAGAGAAAATATTAATTTATAGCTATGTATGTATGTATAGTATGAATTATTTTGTTAATAATTTGAAAGTAACTTTCTGATATAATAATAATCATAAGTACAATGGTACAGCAAAATAATCCCAAGGAGGGTTGATGTCAGGTAGGCGGCCGATTGTAAAAATTAAGCCAAATCATATACCACAACATGACAAACAGGTTGTACCGACCCTACTTATGTGGGATAAGGGTAAGAAGAAGAAGAATTTGAAAGTAACTTTCTGATCTATAAATGGAAAATAGGAATTATTCTGTACGTAAACATTGGATGTTTGTATTTGTTTTTTATATGAACACTAGCCTCTGCCCGCGACTTCGTCCGCGTGGAATAGTTACTTTGGGCTAATGTTAACATGCAACGGAAGCTCTCAAGAGGAAAATTACACGATTTTGAAACATTCTTCGTTGGTGCTCCGCTCCTATTGGTCTTAGCGTGATGATATATTGCCTATAATCTTCCTCGATAAACAAGCTATAGAACACTGCAATAATTTTTCAAATCGGACCTGTAGTTTCTTAGTAGATTACCCCCAACATCGCCACAAACTCATAAACTTTACCTCTTTATAATATTAGTATAAATAAAACATTAAAAAAAACATGAATGATAGAAGTGTAGGAGCTTTCAGCTCACTACTATAAGAGTTTAGACTGACACGGACAGCGTAATAATAATAATCGGAGTGCGTAAAATAGACTGTTTATTTATATGACCATGTAAGGTATTTATATGTTTGAACGACGTTCTATTTACAATATATAAAAAAGTTTCATCCAGTCTGCGAAAGAGGATGACATATTCGATAACTACAGAAGAATAGGTTCATTATCATAATTTTGCTTCCTCTTTAATAAACATAAAGCTTAATATTTGTTGTTTTTTTCTTTTTTTTTACATTGTTTATTCCACCGAACATATCAGCCCCATTGTTCCCCTCTGTTGCGGTTAAGTAATATTATCACAATAAAAGGAAACTGTTTAATTAGATATAACATAATGAATTATACAGTAAATAAATAAAATAAGTTAACAAATATGTTGTAATTTTCTTATATTAAATCAGAATATATAGTATACTAAAACCTAATAAAATTAAGTTTTAATGAAATTTCAGTTGAATTTCGATACTGGTAAGCGCACACCCATTCAAATACAATAAAAAAATCGCATGAAGGGGCATAACGCTTTTTCCTTACGTGATGAGATCTACTAGTCAACTCATACCGTAAGTCGCGTAAAAGAACGTCGATCCAAAATATATGTCTAAAATACGAGCTTAAGTAAACTTTGCCCTATGTGCTTGAGTGTTCAAAATCTTAATATTATATTTTTTTTATGTCATAAGTCGCAAACGAACAGGTGAGGTGACACCTGATGTGAAGTGATCACCACCATCCATGGACACTAACAACACCAGAGCAGTCGCAAATGCGTTGCCACCGTTTGGGGGAAGGGTTAGGGGAGGGAGGGAGGGAGAGGAGAGGGGAGGGTAGGTGGGCCTCCGGCGCTCTCACTGACCGAACGAAACGCAACAATGCAAGGACTGTTACTTCACGTCGGTTTTCTATGAGAAGGTGGTACTACCCCGGACGTGCCGATCCATTCATGCTAAAACCAGTAATAGTTTCAACGTGGCTCTACCACCATCTCCACCTATACCACCATCAATAAACAAATTTATATGTTATACTTTGTATAGTACAGACGAAATATTTTGCAAAGTCAATTTTAACTACGTGGATAGCACAGTTTCCGACGCTTTGTTTATTGTTAGTTCGAATAGGCACACAGGAAAATTATTATTAATTATTATATTTATGGGTAAGTATATATCACTAGTACCAAAGCTGTATTAAAAATACATAAATTGTACACATATCTGATTACTGTCTGTATATAATACTAGTTGTTAGTGGTACGTTCTAAATACTTTCAGAAACGAGCTGCAAATAATTGTTGACTTATTTCATAGCTTATATTTAATTGTAATATAACTAAACATAATAATAACCAGATAATATATACTCTTCTTTATAAACTTAACGTTTTAGGATTTTATATAGACACTTTCTTAATTCTAACAAACTAAACGTGTGCCGTTATTATAAATCTGTTTAAACTTCATTAAATCAATACTCAGGTCAGTTTAGCTTTACTTTAAACCCGTTTTTTTTTTATATAGTAGCACGGTAAAATGACTGCACTGCGCCTGATGGTAAGTACAGTACAATCCAAAAACAACGGCGACCACCGAGTGATATACTATTTTTTTTTTATAGTAGCACGGTAAAATGACTGCACTGCGCCTGATGGTAAGCACAGTACAATCCAAAAACAACGGCGACCACCGAGTGATATACTATCCATCGCCGGTCGCCGCTGTCATGCCGGCCTGCGAAAAGCTGGATATGCACAGGCTGATCCCGAAACGCGACTCGCAAAAGCGAGTCACTATGACGGGCTTTTTCGCCATATACATGATGGTTGCGACCCAGTCGGGATGTAAAACCCTACCACCCCGCTTTCGCCATTGCCTCGTTCGTTATTCAGCAGGGTGCACCACGTGCAGGTGAGGTTGGCTTGGGATCTTCTTCTTGATCTTGGGATCAAGTCTTAGATGTTATTTGACACCCCTTACACCCCTAAGGTTAATTTTATGTCTTTCTAATTCTTTGTTTTCGTTGTAATTTGCAAAGAATAATATCTACAGTTTTACTATTAAACGATTCTTTTTTTGTACTTGTGGCTCGTAACTTAATAATTGTTAAAACTTTGTTGATATAAAGTGTGTATGTAAACCAGACTTTAAATGAAAGCGCTAATGAACCGTGCGAAGAACATCGTACTAAAGACTTTGGAGTGATCTTGGGGTGGAATTTTTGAGCGCACCTTCCCTTGTTCATTAGTGTAATTAACTTATGCCTTAAGGGCATCTTTATTTTTTAGAATTCATGGCAAATTTCCATAATTAAATTACTATTAAACTATAGCAATACTATTTAATTAACCCACAAATTTACTAAGACCTATATACTTATTAATTTATTCTTATTAATTCATATATCATCATACATATTAATACGTAAAGCCTAAACTTTGTAACCCTTTTTAAGAGAAGATGAACGTGAAAATTGGCATAGTTAAAGTTTATATGGATGAGAAGTGTAGAAAGCTATTTTTTTTTAATATAAAATGCATTATAAGCATATTAAATTAATTAAAATATACATTATTCACACTACTGCTCGAATTTTACACAAATACACACATATGAATGGAAAATACATTTGGACGGATGTCACTCTTACGTTACAATATTTTACCTTTTCAATATTTTTAACATGACTGACGTTGCATGCCTTACATGCCCTTTAAAATTAACTGGTCAAATTGTAGGTTAATTTTATAATATGTAAATTCTTAATTTAAATAATTATCCTTAGTAAATTTATGGAACCACTGAAATAATGATTATTCTATTTGGTTTTAATGAAAATTTTAGGTGTCCGGACTGCTTTCATATTGCTTCATATTGTCATAAGAGTAAAGCAATATTACCAAAGTCAAAGTCAATATTTAGTATGTTTGTTTAGTATTTTTTTGTGGTGAATGATGATTCAATAAAAAAAATGATCCAAAAATACTATGTAAAATCAAAATAAGAAAATTTGTTTGCGCATGAAAGTAATCCACGACTTAGATTCTTAGTTCAACTTGATGTAGCAATTATATTTATTACGGTTGATGATAAATATTGAACAAAAGGGAATTCATTTTCAAATGTTAATGGTAGTATTAAAAACTTCTTTGTTTTGGATTCATTATTTGATTCTATTGTGTATCCATTACTTTTCCAAACAATGATACTGATCACTATTCCTTATAATGTACATACTACATTTAATTCAATATCATCCAGAAATACCATCTACCCATGGTATCGTGTAAAATTAATTGATAATTGTGTCATGAGTTGCGATAAATTTCTTTATTTTCGTAAAGTTATCTTTACTTAGAATTTGAGAGCCTTACCACCTTACGTAACCCCTTTTTTATGTTTATACAATTTCAAAAAGTGGCAAATAACTGAGTAGCCATGATAAAAACCTTTGATAATAGAACAAACTTTGACAAAAGTACCCGAATAAAGTTCAAACTTTAAAAAATCAATGAATTGTGGTCGAATGTCGACCACTGGGCGCCCACTAGTAATTAATAATTATAATTTATTATAATTAATAATATATAATTAATAATATATAATAGAAACTCTAAGACATGACGTAGAATACATTTATGATAATAAGAAAAATGGTTTAATAAAAAAAAATGTGCTAACCAATCACAGGTGCACATAACGGTAACTGATAAAAAATAATAATATTTGAGGCATTATATATTGAATAGTAGTAAGTTAAAAAAATATATATTGCGCGGGAAACCAACTGATGTCGAGTAACGGCTAATCCTTAAATCAAACTGTTACAATAATGCAATGTCCTTGGAGAAAGCGCAATTATTTAATTCTAAAAGTTATATAGCATATAATGTCTTATATTTAAATGTATGTTTCTTGAACGTTTGAGTAATTGAATACGGGTAATCGTTATGCTGGTAATGTTTCCATGTGTGCAAAACAAATGTATTTGTCATATGAATGGCGATATAAAATAGTAAACGAAACATTCTATATCTATGAAACGGACGCTGCTTTTGTTTCTTCTGTCATGTTATCGGCAAAATGCCAACAAAGATTGGATCGATACGAACATTGTCATTTGTGTTCGGTGAACATGTTTTGTGGTAAACCACATCTCTGTGTGCTACATAGATAATATATATATTTACATGCTATCATAGAAAATCATGATATATAAAATTTCGGTGTTCGTGTATTTTTTTACTATTTAATTTACATACTTAACTATTTAATTCTTCTATTCCTGAACAACTTTACTATTTTGAATGATGGGGTTGTTGTGATGATTTACGATTTTTTAACAAGCTTTTCGAGGATTTTCCAAATATACTTACTATATTTACACTATATATATATATATAGATAATCTCAAGTTTCCGGCGATTTAATATTTATAAATCAGTAATAATTTTTATATTCAAGATTTATTAAGGCTCGTAGCGGGACAATGTCAATCGAATACGGATTCTAAAAATCCCTTTAAAAAAAAAAAGATTTATTCACTTGACATAATATATTTATTATTTGACAAAGATTTGTTCACTTAATTATTAATACTTATTGTTTAACACTGACTAATAATTATGAGGATTATAAGTGTTATGGACCGAGTCTGGGAATGAACTGCCGGGTGGTATCGAGGACCGTGAGAGGACTCGGAAAGTGCTGACGTTAGGTACTGGGAAAGGTGCTAGTTAGGAAAGGATATAGTTCTGTGGTGTTAGAGAAAGGTCAGCATATTAGGGTACAAGGTTCGGGTATAACAGAACGTGTTCGCTTATTGCATAAATTCATTTAATATTATATTTCATATGTTCCTAAAACTAGAATTGTTTATAAATTACACTCTAATTAATGATTATATATTGGATATATAATTTACATTTACTTTATCCTGCTGTGGTAGTGGGATCGATGACTCACGGACCTACGAAAACTGCACGAAAACGCTACTTTGTTAGTCAATGATTTTGCGGTTTATTCCAGGCTCCATAGTTGTAGCGCACAATCGCCTGAAATACCAAGTAGCCGTGTTTCGATACCCAATGTACATACTCAAGTTGATGTTTAAAATGCGAGTGAGTAGTGGTGATGATTGATGAAACGAAATGAAACAATTTTATTGACTAATAAAATCATTTGAATATATTAAGTCCATTTACTTATCTCTCGATCTTAGTCGCGTCGTCATTAAAATTAGAATAACTTTTGATAGAGTGAACCGATTTTTATGAAATTAAATGTTACTCGGCGATATGCTTCATGATTTTCTTGGTGAGGGTTTATCGTCAACGAGCCCTCTCATAAAAAACTGACGTGAGGAAGAGGCCACCTCCTCTCCCCTTTCCTCTCTCCTTTCCCTCTCCCTCCACTAACCCTTCCCCCCATAGGGTGGCAACGCACTTGCGACGCCTCTGGTGTTGTTAGTGTCCATGGACGGTGGTGATCACTTAACATCAGGTGACCCACCTATTCGTTCGTATGACATAAAAAAAAAGTTCAAAAGACAAACTCTGTATGCATTAACAAAGGACACAAGCTCAAATCGCGAACAGACAGACAGACAGACGCAGTAAGGGACATTGTTTTAATGTAAAGACATCTGCCACAATTTTTTTCACAAAAATCTAAAAAGTACAGACAAGAAAGATTTACATTCTTATTATATTATATATAGATAATCATCGATATTTCTTATTTAGCCTTCAATAAACAGAATGTTTTGTCTTTATAGCTAACTAGCCGACCCGTGCCCACTTCGTTGGGCGGTAATAGGCATTATCAAGCTACAACTTTAAAAAATGAGAGGGTGGTACTACCCCGGACGAGCCGACCCATTCATGCTGAAACCTGTAATAGCTTCAGCATGGCTCTACCACCTACATTCGTTTTCGTGTAGTATTTATATAGTAGTGTGGTATATTATATATACGTGTAGTATATTAGCTATACTCTCAGAAAAGCAACGAATCATCACTCTTGAATACCTAATACGATATGCAATTCCAAGCACTTTATTCCGTTTTATAATAACTTCCTTTGCAGTAGGGCTGCGAGTGAGCTAGCGACAAGCCAACGTCACAAAAACTCACAAACTTTACCTCTTTATAATATTATTATTATTATATATTATATTATATATTATAGTATAGATAATCTGCTTGTTTGCTGGGATAAGAATGCTTTTCATATTGATGGTACAAAGTTAGCCACCATTGTTAATACTTATAGGCAATATTATACAACTTTGAGAACTTCATAATACAATCACGTTCTGAATGGGTTTAACGAAATAAGCAGATAACTCATCTAAATCACTTTCGTTAGCGCAGCACCTGCTCTAGGGACGGGCTACCTGCACATTTGTTTGGTCGCTAAAATTTGGTTTTATGTGTTTGACCGTAAAAAGCTATGTGGATAAGAACTTGTGGCTATGTACTGATATTTCTCAATTACGTTTTGTATCAGTCAGTTTGTCTCAGTCAATTGTGTGTACAATCAATTTCATGTTACGCTTTTTTCTAAATACTAGTGGGCGCCCAGAAGTCGACATTCGACCATAGTTCATTGATTTTTTAAAGTTTGAATTTCATTAGGGTTCTTTTGTCAAAGGGTATTGTTATAATATCATTGTTGAATGTAGAATGAAAAAGGGTAATTGGAACGTAAGAGTAAAATAATACATACAGTCGAGCATAGCAACCTCCTTCACAACCTTTTTTGAAGTCCTTTATTGACGGATGTCAAAATGTCTTTTTTATTTACATGTGTGTATATGTTGTGTAAAATTTAAGCTATAGTGTGAGTAATGCATATTTTAATTAATTTAATGTACTTGTAATGCATTTTATATAAAATAAATAGCTTTCTGCACTTATCCTTCACTTCACTTCTATTAATATATATGATATGAGTACATATAGTAAAATTTAAATAGAATGTTTTGATTTCTATGAATAATAAAGCATACAGTGTCATTTGAATTATCTATTAGTAGCAGCATTTTAACTTTTTCTAAGGGGCGACACGGCTTAATTGCTAGAGCGGGTGCTAGGCAGCATTATTCTTTTAATTACTCAGAAATAGGTTATCATTTAAGACCAGAAATTATTAAATTAAATTATTAATTTTTAATGGTGGTAGAGCCACGCTGAAACTATTACTGGTTTCAGCATGAATGGGTCGGCTCGTCCGGGGTACTACCACCCTCTCATAGAAAACCGACGTGAAGTAATAGTGTTTGCATTGTTGCGTTTCGTTCGGTCAGTGAGAGCGCCGGAGGTCTACCGCCCCTCCCCTTTCCTCTCTCCTTTCCCTCTCCTTCCACTACCCCTTCTCCCCATAGGGTGGCAACGCACTTGCAACTCCTCTGGTGTTGTTAGTCTCCATGGACGGTGGTGATCACTTAACATCAGGTGACCCATCTGTTCGTTTACCACCAATGACATAAAAAAAAAGTTTGAAAGACAAACTGTGTTTGCATTAACAAAGGACGTAAGAGCTCAATTGCATAGTTTACAATTTTCTCAACTCTGATCGACTGCTTTGTTTCTACAAGTAAAACAGTAAGTCTAGTGTAATTTAGTGTGATAGTGCGATTTTGAATAGTTTGATATATTGGATTAGTTCGATATATTAATAGCAAAGAGTGTTTAAAAATGGATGCCGGTTATATTATAGTTAATAATTTCAGGTGAGCCTCCGGCGCTCTCACTGACCAAACGATTGATGAGTCCAAAATAATCATTACATAGTATAAAACAAAGTACGGTTTTCACCAGTAGATAAAGTGATTCATGAGGAAGGTTTTGGTATATAATTTGTCAAAGATTTTTTTATAATTATGGCGGGACAACGTCTGCCGGGCCCGCTAGTTACTCTATAAAAAGCATGTAGAACGGAGGACAATTCCTGGTAAAATATATCCTAGAGTGTGTATAGTTTTGTTTTACAATTTTCCAGACATGCTTTGACGTGGACTCTCTAGGATATCGTACTATGAATAAAAAAAAGAGACTCGCATATATTAATTAAAATAACCCGCTGTAAGCCTCGGAAATGCGTCAGCATCTGAACAGCTTGTTATAAAGCTTGTATTGAAACGAAAATATTAACTTTCATTATAGAAAAGAATATTATATAATGTAGAACATTTTTCTTAATAATTTCCAGTCTATATAAATTGCTATAGACTATAAAAGAGTATCATCACAGTTAAAAATACTTTGGCAATAGTAATTTTTCTGTAAAATTATACTCGAATTATTTGTACTTATTTATAATAGATAATATTACGATCAATCAGGATAGACTTCATCTGTCACAAACTAATTGTTACGTTTTAATAACAGTAATAAATATAATAATTGATTTATTGAAATATTTCAAATTGTTTGCATCACTGTTATGTTATTATATTGGTATATATAAATAACAATACAATGTAGAAAAAAACAGTGTGTATCGTAAAGATACGATAGATGAGAAACTTTTGTATTACAGGTAAACAGTTTAGTTAAAAAAATACAACAAAAAACCAACACACGCGGTATTCCGAGGCGGTAACCAATCTAAGTACTGACCGCGCCCGACGTTGCTTAACTTCGGTGATCGGACAAGAACCGGTGTTTTCAATACTCTACCCGACACAGTATTTACTCCCACCACTTTTCGTCGCACAAAATGTTGCGGAACAAAATTTCAATATACTCATATAAGAAGTTTCATAATATAAGTTTCATAATTTAATAGGAACTGCTATGATATTGTTGACAGTACTAGGGGTTGCTATTCCATTGTTGACACATTATAGAAGCTGCTCCTGTTTACTTGTTGTCAAAGCAGTCTTACACGAGAGTCTCCAAATATTCTAGATAAAGATTGAAGAGGCAATGTTCTGAATAAATGATTACATTAGATACGCAGTTTATTGTTAGTTTTTTGAGTAAATTACAAGCAAAAGTAACACCTGTAAAAAGAATAGGCCAGCACACCTCACCGATAGTACTCTATTTCCTCTCTATATCAGAGTCGCCTTTGAGTGAACTAGTTCCCATGATTTTATGCAAATAAGCGTAGATAGAAACGTTTAATAAACTATACATTTTGCATTGAAGGTCAGGATTTTACTTTTCATTTTTACGCATCTTGAGATTACAGTTTTCATTAATTACGCTACAATGATTTGAAGCAACAAAATTTATTGCATGAACTAGGCTTGTTGTCAAAATAAAATCGGCTGAGTGCTTTAAGCGCTCGTCTTAGTAGTCCGATGAAGCTGTTAAGGCCTTGCTAGGCGTAGTCAGTTCGAGACAAAAAAAAAACACATTTCGTGTTTATATACTTAAAAAAAAACCGGATTACATTATTAGGTGCTTCAAAATAATTGCATTTGTATCAAATAGACCGACAAAAAGCGAGTTAATGAAATACATATTAAAAATGGAACGCAGATAACATAACAATTTGAAATATGTATTGCCTTTGTAACGGCCTACATTGATTGTTTTAGTAAAAATACGAATGAATCGTTACATAATAAAAGGACCGCTTTTCAGGTGTAAAGGCAACTGCTCTCCTGTTTTAAGCCTCTGGAGCCTCTCTCCTCAATATCATAATCGTTTACAGCATTTACATATTTATAATGTTTTTTTTTTTATGGCATGGCAGACAAACGAACAGGTGGGTCACCTGATGTTAAGTGATCACCACCGTACATAGACACTAACAACAACAGGGGAATCGCAAGTGTGTTGCTAGCCAGTATTTGGGAGAAAGGGGGGAAGGGGAGAGGGGGAGGGGAGGTGAGCCTCCAGCGCTCTCACTGACCAAACGAATCGTCACGTCGGTTTTCTGTGAGAGGGTGGTACTACCCCAGACGAGCCGACCCATTCATGCTGAAACCTGTAATAGCTTCAGCATGGCTCTACCATCTACATTCGTTTTCGTGTAGTATTAGCTATACTCTCAGAAACTCAACGAAAGTTCACTCTTGAATACCTAATACGATATGCAATTCCAAGCACTTTATTCCGTTTTATAATAAATTCCTTTGCAGTAGGGCTGCGAGTGAGCTAGCGACAAGCACCTAGATGCGCGTATTTATAATTATTTCAGAAACACTCGAGAACACGTTGATGCGAGGTCACGCGTCTGGTGCGAGCATGTAAGCGCATGTTCTGCAACGGGAACACCCTTTAACCACTAAAGGAACTGAGCATTGTATTAAATATTAGTAATTAAGATGAATGGAAAGTGTTAGGAATTGAATGTTTAAAGAGTTGAGTAAAATGACTGATAGAATATTTTACTTACAAGTTTGATAATAATATCGAAAAGTATACAAAAATAAGTTCAATAAAAGTCAAATTGTGGAAACTTAAACATACACTTATATCCATGTTTATAAATCTACTATATTTATCGCAATAACCTAAGAATTGTGACTTTCTTTTTAATATATTAATGATATTTACTGAGGAATATTAATATTATATTATAAAAATATTATTAAATTTCCTAAAATTAGGTAAGGGGTCCTTAAAGTATTAGGTACGTAAGCACGGATAGGGGGCGTCCTTGATTTGCTTATTTTTGATGACAGGGTTTGGGGGGTCTGGATGGTGATTATGTCACCAATATTTATTTACTGAATTAGAACAGATTTGAATATCTTTATATGTAAATTTCTTTTGTACGTGTGTACAAAACGTGTGTCTAAACTCCTCCTAAACGGCTGGACCGATTTTGATGAAATTTTGTTGTGCGTATTCCAGTGGATCCGAGATTGGTTTAGATTCACAACTGGATCCAGTAAGTGGCGCTGCGGTTGACTTTTAGGATTTTTTTTATTATCAAGGCTACGTCGCTAGTACTTATATATAAATGTGGGGAAGGGTTAAGAACATTGGTTACTTTTGCTGACCAAGGGGAGGAGGCAGCCAAATATTTAAAAAATCTGCTTACGTAACACTTGAATGGCCCCTAAATGTTAATTTAACGAAACTATGTCATATAAATTTATATGTAATATAAAATTTGGATCTTATAAAATTCATACAATAAAGTTACGGTCACAGATAAAATACGCTTAGTAAAGTACGTATATCGTGGATAGAGTGGTCTCCAACTCGGTTATATACAATCCACTTGAAAAGTAATTTTCTTTGTAATGAAGTTTACATTAAGCCTTGGATAGTGAATCGGGTGTACGTAGCCTCGGAACAAAACTAGTTGGAAATAAAGACACGTACACATAGCTATGATATCGTCGCGTTCTGTTCGTCCGCGGTTGTGTTGTTTTTACGCCGGAACTCTGTATGAGTTACCGAGTCCGTCGCGTCGTATCCGGTAGCGCCTTTTATCATTTTGTATGTTTATAACAAACGTATACATTCCTTACACTAGGAACTTTGCTACTGACCGTGAGTTAACGAACTCATGCAGTATTGAGAACAATTAAGTGAAGGATTTATGTTATTTTTTTACATAATCGTACAATAAATTTGTTAAGACTGTTTTACTTTGGACTTTATTTAAAGAATATTGACTCAACAATGTTATTCATAAGATAAACTGTCAAAAGGCCTGTTGAGTTTTACTGATATTTATCTTATGATTGTGTGTTTAGAAACGCAATTTGACAAGTTATTAAACCGATAACGCTATTGAACAGATAAACTACAATTAAAGTACCTCGGAAATCGTGAATAAACCGAGTTATTTTAAAATTGTAACTTGAGCAAAAAGAAAAAAAAAATCAAGAACTTTGTAGCGCTTTGATATAATGTAAAATTAAGTACTTTGAGTAACTGTTCGTAAACGTAGCCCAGTGGACTTTTATAAAAATATTTGCAGTGGAAAAGTTGCGGTAGGATTAAGTTCCCGTCGTAGATTATGAGAACATCCCTGTTATATTTCACTAAGTGGCATGAATTATATGCCGTTGGACCGCTTTACTGTAATTTTGATTCAAGATATATTAGAAAATTCTCTTCGTGGAAGTAACACTTTGAAATTTCATTTTACCTTAATGTATCCGGATGCAAGAAATTTTTCAATAAAGTATCTGTATTCTCATTTTTTTTAATATTTAGTTTATGTAAATAGTTGTGATTTTGTTATGATCTAATAGGTGGTCTTGTATTTTTTTCTTTTGACGTGACTGCCAATCTATTTGTATTTTTATTTTGTTAAAATGATGAAATGTTCACTTCATAGTCTACATAAGTTTCAATGACGTAGTTTCCAGTAGAAATTTAAAAGATAGTTGCGACCTTTGCCGTTCTTATATGAATGCATAGATATGAAACGTAACTATCTCTAACGGTTACTTCTTTACGTTCTATTTCTAACGTTTACTTGTCCTTATCGTTTATGAAATTCTATACTGTTATTAATATACATATAACATTTTCATGGTAAATGAAGTTTCTAATTATTATTATTTTACGGATAAATTAAATTACTTTCATCTGTTTATCGATATAATGATGGATGTTGATATATGTTGATGAACGTACCCGTCATTTGTCAATCTGTGGTGGTATAGTTAACGTTATGACCGCGTTTTTGGCCGCTCTAATTTAACTTTAGTCTAGCGTTTTGTTTTTGCGCACAGTATAGTCAAAAGGTAAATACAAAACGAATTCAAAATATTATTGGAATTTATCATTTACATTTATTAATCTGTAAGTTCTTTCGATATTATACGTACAATATATAAAGTTTTAATTAATTATGATTCAAGTAGATATTTGCCTATTACATTAAATAATAAGAATGTTATTGTAAATAAAATACATTCGCAATAAATAAATAATTTCTAATAAACAACGCCCTCCATAGAAACATTTTTCGAAGTGGACAAATATAAACAAGAAAAATAAAACAACGAAAATAGAAATAACATGTAATTAACAACAATAAAACTATTCTGAATGCGACTGTATTACAACTAGTAAAGACAGGACACGTATTGTGTCAACGTCGGTGTCATAGGGGGCGAGGTAAGTGCGCGGGCGAGCCTCACCTCATGTGCTTCCCTCTGATATCTAAATTTTAAAAATGCGAAATGGTATACTATAGAGCGATGGAAACTTTTGACGCGAACTATATGTTTATGTTGTCTCTAAGCGGATGTTCGATGTTTTGTTTTTTTGTTGGTTATGGAGTGTAGATTATAAAGTTGTGGTACCGAAAGAATAGAAAAGCAAATAAATTGTGTAATTAATTAACAGTTATTAAAGTTCGCAAACCAAAGTGTTTTCTCATGGTGAAGAAATATATGCTATTGATTTTACTAATATTGACCACTAGATGACGCTGCACCAGATAAATCCCTATATTGTTTGACCGATCTTCATAAAAAGTAATACTGTGGTTATTTTTGACATTTGAAACTATACAACACGCATTTATAACTGAACTGTTTGTTATAGCAAATTTTAAGAAACGTGTGCGCAACCCCAATCATATTAAGTAGTACTTACAAACTGACCAATTTCTTTACTAACATTCTGTTCTGAAAAAGGATGTGTTGTTTTTTTAATTAAAAAAATAAAAAGAACTCCTTTATTTAGCGAATGGCCAATAGTACAGAACTTCTTTATTTGGCGAATGGCCAATAGTACGTTTTTTATAGAAAACTTTTATAATGTTAGCCTTGTCACTTACTTTGGGGCCCGAAACTCCTTTAATTTGATAATATACAACTTTTTATTTTTAATAAAGTAACCCTAATTTAGTATAAACGACTATAATTTCTGTTTAATAAGCCATTTTGTTAAATAATACAAAACCTGTTTAGAATATTAAGAAATAGGCAGATGTGAAATGTTTATATACTTTATTTTACTACATTATTATTCTATACATGCGTCTGCTTATTGTAAATCCTTAATTATAGATTCTCTCACTGGTATGGTATAAAACTGGATAACATTGAAATTAATTATGTTCTAAATCTTTATTACAAGTAATGTTACAATATTTAAAAATAAATATTAGTTTAAAAAAACTAAAAAAACACGCTTTCATAAAAAATCCATCTAAAAAACAGAAAATAAAATGTAATAAATTTGGATTAAGTAAAGAGTGACACAAAAATACTGATATCTGGAGGTCATTATCATTTTTTTTCTCTTTTTACAAAAATATACTTACATTAATTTCTAATTTACACCATTCTTAATCCAAATTTATTACATTTTATTTTCTGTTTTTTAGATGGATTTTTTTATGAAAGCGTGTTTTTTTAGTTTTTTTAAACTATTATTTATTTTTCAGTTTTTAGTTAAAAAAAATTAACTATTTTTTTCGGATTATTGCATTGTCATCGACCTTTGACAGGTGTGCATAATTTGAATCAAAGTTTGATCATTTGATAATTTGATCGTTCAAAGTAGGATAAAATCGAGCTCAAAGGGGTCGGTTACATACATACATACAGGTGAAGCTAATAAAAGCGTGATAATTATTGTCTTTGTTTAAACATTTTACACTACAAGTTTAGATAAAGATGTTCAATGTTTTCGTATATTATATTACCAAAAATCCTACCGATATCTGACTTATTACTCATATTAGCTACCGTTGAAACGTGTAATTACTTCTTGTTTTCCTCTTCTTACTTCGTTACTTTAACTTTGGGGCCGCTTTCATTTTGTCTCAGATTTGTTTTCAAACCTTATTACAGTGATATAGGTTACACGACTCCTGTAGTAGCTGGCACAAAGGAGCTCAAGCTGTGATATAATCTTAAGAGTGACATTAAGTAAGATTATTACGAGCACTATTTCTCTTGTAGATAAGACCACGGAATTGTTTAATTTAATTTATTAGATCCTCTAAGAGCGATCTTTATGGCGGTATCATTCATAGAGGTTTGAAATGATATTGCGTCAGACATTAAACTGCCTGGTCGTTAAAAAATATACTATGTGATTTAATTTTATCCAGTTTAATATTATGTTTAAATTATATTATTCAATTCAATATGTGTGTTTGATTAGATAAATTACTCAACTTTATTATAATTATAATTTCTGTAGATTTTATTTTCAAGTATGTATGTTTGTTTGCCTCCTATAATATAAAAAAATAAATAAAAAATCCTTACTTTAATTTAAAAAAATAATGAGTGCCTATTACCCAAAGATTTGTATTATATCTCTAAATCACAGTGATAATATGTAACTTTACCTATACTTGGTTATGTATATGTATAATTAACTAGTTTATATACTGCTTACAGTATCTGGTATCTTCTTGGTAAATTTTGTAAAGATATAAAACAAGTTGTTTTTTATCTAACACTCATAGTAATTCAATTATCTATAATATAATAATCATAATCATAATAATATTATAAAGTGGTAAAGTTTGTGACGTTGTGGAGTTGTAAGGGGTAATCTCAGGAACTACTGGTTTGATTTGAATAATTCTTTCAGTGTTATATAGCTCATTCATCGAGAATGGTTATAGGTTATATCATCACGCTAAAGACAATAGGAGCGGAGCAACAATGAAAAATGCGACTTAGCCCAAAATAACTATTCTACGCGTATGAAGTCGCGAGCAGAAGCTATTAACTAATTATATTATCTATAATAATATATAGAGATAAGAGGTAATGTTTATGAGGTATGTAGGGGGTAATATCTGGGGAGTCGGAGAAAAAATGGTCAAACGAAAACGTTTCTTACGAACGCTACCTTAACTATTGGAGATACATGATTGGTTTCTAGAGAAAAGTTGTAGCTTGATAATGCCTATTACCGCCCAACGAAGTGGGCACAGGTCGGCTAGTAGCAAAATAAATGTATTGAAATACATACATTTTCTTATTTACCAATTTTTTTAAGGTCATAATTATAAAGAACTTTCGCAATACTAAGGACTCACATTGGAGTTTTTGGTGGGATTTTGATCTGTCATGTAGTGGTTTTTAAAATTGGTGGTGTTTTACGTAATATAGTTCGGTTATTGTGCATAAGTGAAGTGAATGGAAAATAATACCACCGCCCATAAATTCTGAAATGCCGCAAAAACTCCCTGGAAAGTTCTAACAAGAGAGCCACCATCGTGTTGGAACATTGAAATTATTCATACGACACTTATTGTGTAAAATATTTTGTAATCTCCATTGAAACAAAACACTGACACTGGCAAATGCTTCTGCGGAGCCAAAACAAGAAAAAGAAGAAGAAGGACTCACATTTGACAGGACACAAAATATACATTTTTTTGTTTTTATGTTATGAAGCAAAAAAACTGTTAAGTATGTACAGTCCTCGTAAATCTATTCGATCTTTTCGAATATAGTCGTAAGTTGAATATACCTTGTGCATAATATCGTCAAAAGTTTAATGAAAACCTAGTGAAAATGTTATTACAAGAACCTAAAATTGCCATTTATTTATCCTTACGTTTGTCATGTCATGTAATGCGTGTAATACTACACATATTTAGTCCTAAATTTGTGTTCTGCGCAGCATATATAGAGCGGTCAAAAAGTTTGGCGAGGACTGTAGTCATTATACTTTGTAACTATGTATAATGAATATCAAAAGGATCGTATTTTTGGGGCTAACAGGCGTAGTTATGATGCTTGTGCAGTTAATCCTTGCGCAGACTCTTACCTTTTTCTTTGATTTAAAGAAATAAAAAGTATGAGGATTGAATGGTGAACATAGCTTAGTATACTAATTAAAAAGCTGATATATCATACAGAAACATGTGTAACATCTAGACACATAGCTGGTGATTATGCTTATCTAGCATATCTTATCTGTTTAAGACTTATTACCCCTTTTTTTTAACGTGGGGTAATCCCTTATGGATACGCTACCCTCCCGGGGGAGAGGGTGGGTTATGTCCGACTTCGACAGACTAAAACCCCACGGTGTACCGACAGACCGTTTTGTGGGGGCGACAGGGGATCGCTCAAGCTAATCAACCTTGTAGGCGGAAGGTGACCGCCGGGCTCCTACCTATAGAGGGACAGACCGGGTACACACCGGTTGCTTCCCTCGTCTGCCGGAAAAGTGCAATGAGGAAATGGGCCCCCGCCCATCCTCTCAGGTCCGGCTACGGAGACTTATTACCCCTTTTTTTAATGTTATAAGTGGTAAACGAACAGGTGGGTCACCTGCTGTTAAGTGATCACCACCGTCCATGGACACTAACAACACCAGAGGAGTCGCAA
>MU160115.1:26754-70413 GCA_015888305.1 Antheraea pernyi | reverse complement strand
AATGCCGTCAGCAATAGGATGGAAATCTCGGCTGTGGCTTATTCAGCCAGCATTTATTGGGTGTTTGCGCGACAAACCCCCGCAATTGCAACGAAGATTTTAGGGTTTCGTTGAATGGATTCTTCTTATCCCGCCGATGTTACTGCCACTTGTACAACCAGAGAGAATAGATAAAGCTATGTAAATATCATAAAACGTAGCTAAATCTCGTCACAGCATTTTCGCGGTCCACCACGTACGTATATAGTGATTTGTAACACGAGATAAGTGCATTATATCTTATTTAGTGCTGAACTTTTGTATAGTAGCCTTTTTACCGGTTTCTATGGTAGTTATTAAGCGTATATGAGCTTGGTTTATTGCATCGTTTGTTATCAAGATCTATCATTGAGGAAGTCATAATTCTTTTCAAATTATTCCGTCACGGTCAGTGCGTTTCCTCTATTTAAAAAAAGTTATATTGACAATAATTATTTTTGAATTGTGTTTGCTTTACTTTTTCTTTCGTTATTGTTAATTTTTCTCTTTTATGTAAATTTTTTAAATGTTAATTTTTTCTTTCACACTTGTTTGTTTTCATGTAGGTCAATTGAAATTGGCATTAAAAAGGGAGAGTGGAGTGATCGCAATTTGATACAATGCATTATTCACTCCCTTGGCGTGTTGCATGAGCATAATATTAAAGTCACCAATATTTGTTAGTTCTGATATAGATACAAGAAAATGTTAATATTAGTTGTTTTTTTTAAATTCTATATGTCTCTATTATTTTTTTCCATTTGTAAAATAAGTTAAGAGTTCTATGTGGGCAGTTTAGAAATAAAAGCATGCTATCTCTCAATTTGTTTGAAAATTAATATGTATCAGAACATGTGTTTATTTCGTAAACCTTGAAGGTTTGAATCTGTAATAGGAACAAAACAATTTAATATATTACCCCTTTTTTTTAACGTGGGGTAATCCCTTATGGATACGCTACCCTCCCGGGGGAGAGGGTGGGTTATGTCCGACTTCGACAGACTAAAACCCCACGGTGTACCGACAGACCGTTTTGTGGGGGCGACAGGGGATCGCTCAAGCTAATCAACCTTGTAGGCGGAAGGTGACCGCCGGGCTCCTACCTATAGAGGGACAGACCGGGTACACACCGGTTGCTTCCCTCGTCTGCCGGAAAAGTGCAATGAGGAAATGGGCCCCCGCCCATCCTCTCAGGTCCGGCTACGGAGACTTATTACCCCTTTTTTTAATGTTATAAGTGGTAAACGAACAGGTGGGTCACCTGCTGTTAAGTGATCACCACCGTCCATGGACACTAACAACACCAGAGGAGTCGCAAGTGCGTTATAGATTTGACCTATCTTTCTGGGACAGTATCGTTTTTCTGGATGTAAGGTCCTTTTTATATCCCTGACAACGTGTATACAACATTTAATGATGATCGGATTAGTAACCAATATATTGAAAGCGTAATAAACAAACAAGCAAACTCATTCGCGTTGGTAATATTAGGATTGTTACTTCACGTGATTGAAGTAATCGGTGTGTTATGAATGAAAGAATGTCTTATTAATGTAACCTTTACTGATACAGGTTGTTAATACTGAGGATTACATTTTTTATATTATAGGTGGCAAAGGAACAGGTGGGTCACCTGATGATAAGTGATCACCGCCGTCCATAAACACTAGCAACACCAGGGGAGTCGCAAGTGCGTTGCCAGGCTGTGTTTGGGGAGGGGAGGGATAGGGGAGGTAGGCCTCCGGCGCTCTGACAGGCCGAACGAAACGCAACAATGCAAGCACTGTTACGTCACGTCGGTTTTCTGTGAGAGGGTGGTACTACCCCGGGCGAGCCGGCCCATTCATGCTGAAACCAGAAATAGCTTTTGCGTGGCTCTACCACCTTCAATAACTTCAAATACATTTGATTTAAAGCATATTTCATATTAAAACACGGCAGATAGCTGCTGTTGTACGGTGCAACAAGGTCTGGATGTTATGCAAAAACAGTCACAGGTTCTACCTCTGTCAAATACTCAACATATATTCTTTAATATTATTTATAGCCACGTTGTTTAATTCCATAATGAAAATAGAAGCAATCAATTTACAAATCCTTATTGCAAACCTTGTCAGTCCCGGACATAAACCTCTCACTAGATGACTGTTATTCTATTTTCGGCAATCTGTATCCGGCTGTTAGGCTATTCTACAGGCTTGTTGTATAATGGGACATACTAAGTTTGTTTAATAAACATGGTTTCCACTTGCTAACTTCATTGTATCTACGTTTAACGATTCTGTGACAGATAAGAACGACTATGTACCTTTTTAGCTTGCCAGTCTTGATTTTGTACATCCGTAACTTTTCTGTTCTGTAGTGAATTCTTTTTTAGATATTTTATTCTGTACCAAATTTTCAGTTCCCTCGAGTTACTTGTTTGTATTTATTCCGATTTAAGACCAAGATTTATTATCGATAGGTTATTTTTTTTTCAATTAATTTATAAGTGATTAATTAGATGTCTGGTTGGCATACGCTGTAGGGGCGGAAGTCAAAGTAATTTGCGCTCTACTCAGCGACATAAATGAATTAAAGTTCAACCGTGTGGTGTGTGTTCAAGTCTTGTATTGAAACAGTAAACAAGGTCCCTAATTAATAAAACGACAAGATAAATAAAAAACTCGTTAAGGGTACGACTTCCGCGATCTGTTTTCATGGAACTTTCAGATTTTCAATAGCACATGGCCCGTGTTTTACTATAAAAACACCGTAAATTGTAATTAAAAATAGATCGCGTTTATGCTCAACTCTTAATTTTTTATTTACGAATATTTGTAACGATACAGAATAACTCTATCTTGGATTAAAAACTGCGGATAGCCCGTTACTAATAATCGAATTATTCCGGTCGGCTGGGTTTTTTGAAATGGACCTTGATTTTTTGTAGATAAATCAAAAAAGTCTTTTAAAGTTTGTTGTATAAGCTTCACTGAACAATTAAATCAAGTGGACTGCACACTTGCTTGCTGCTATATATGACAAATATAAATATTGTGTCTTCTTTTAATATATTATTTATGTATCATATATATATTAAAAAACTAGCTTCTGTTCGCGACTTCGTCCGTGTGGAATAGGTACTGTGGGCTAACGCTAACACATAGCAGAAGCTCACAAAAGGAAAAAAACAGATTAAAAAATCTTCAATGGTGCTCCGCTCCAATTGGTCTTAGCGATGATATATATGATAGCCTTCCTCGATAAATAAGCTATCTAACACTGAATTTTTCAGATCGGACAAGTAGTTCCTGAGATTAGCGCGTTCAATCAAACAAACAAACCCTCCAGCTTTATCTATATTAGTCTATACTAATATTATAAATCTGTATAGTTTGTGAGGTTGTAGGGGGTAATCTTAGGAACTAATGAACCGATTTTGAAAATTCTTTTATCAATAGAGACCCACGTTATTTGTGAGTGTCATAGGCTATATATTAATCCGAATATGAAAAGACTTTTTATGGTAGTCGGATTTGCAAAATCAGAGAAAAAACGGTCGAACGAAGAAGTTTCTTACGAACGCTGCCTTAACAATGAAAGATATATGATTGAGTTCTAGAGAAAAGCTGTAAAGCGTGATAGTGCCTACAAAAAAGTCAACGACAGCATATGTCTAACTTTTATATTTAAATCACAAAAAGTAGTTTTTTATAAATGTTTACCACCCAACGAAGTGGGCACGAGTTAGGTAGTAATATTAGTATATATATTATAACAAATTATATATATACTAGCGGGCACGGCAAAAGCTGTCCCGCCCTGACTATAAATAAAACAAATTATGACATAGTATAACAAACTAAAACCTTCCTCATGAATCACTGTATCGACTGGTAAAAACCGCATGAAAATCCGTTCAGTAGTTTTTGAGTTTATAGCGAACAGACGGACAGACAGACGCGGTGGGGGACTTTGTTTTATACTATGTAATGATACTATAACTAACAAAGAAGCTGCATACATGTTGGAATACCTAACTATGTAGTTTCGTTGAGATAGCACATTTTTTCTCAATCTTTGGGCCACAAGAAAGATTTGTCATAATTTGTCTGCGTAATAAATTTTGCCGTTCGCCAATTATTTATATTGTGACGGCTAACTGAGACTCGCTTCCCGAGAACGCCCTAATTTATGGACAATTTCTTGCTACCGATTTTCGTCTAGAAATTAATTTCAAGACTACATCGCTGTACTGAGACAAATTTGTGGGAAATGTATGTTTAATATGTGATTATGCAAATAATTAAACTTTACTTTATACGGATATAAATAATAATTGGTTTACAAGATAAACAACATGTGATTTTTTTGGTGGGTTTTTAAGCATTGCTTAAAGGGTACCATAATGTTAGTAAATCCGAACACTCCTAATTGTAGAAAAGGTATAAATAATAATTAGAATTCGCTAATGTTCACAACCTAAACAACTAAAAATATTTAATATACCGCTTCCTGTATTATGTAGGGGATAAATCAACTTTCTAGGCATTTCATTCATGCTGTTAGTAATAATGTTGTTAAAAAATGTATTAAATAACTTTTAAAGGAAAAGTACTTAGAATGTTCAAAAAAAATTAATCTATAACAATAATATTCTAACTAAGCTATCAATTGTTTTAATTGAAATACCAAGCATTTCCCATCGTAACAGATTTGATGAAAAATGCTATCTATATAAATAAATCGTGCCCTAAAGGCAGTTCTTAGTACTTCCTCTGTAATAACATTAATAAATCACGGAAGAACTTTGTGCTTATACATTTTATATATATAAAGTATGAGTCGCACTATTAACTAAACTATGTACCATGCAATAATAAATATTTGTTTGATTGAATGCCGTCAGCAATAGGATGGAAATCTCGGCTGTGGCTTATTCAGCCAGCATTTATTGGGTGTTTGCGCGACAAACCCCCGCAATTGCAACGAAGATTTTAGGGTTTCGTTGAATGGATTCTTCTTATCCCGCCGATGTTACTGCCACTTGTACAACCAGAGAGAATAGATAAAGCTATGTAAATATCATAAAACGTAGCTAAATCTCGTCACAGCATTGTGAAACTCGCCGAACACGTTTACAGTATTCTATTGTTTTAAACATAAGCAGATACAATATAAAACCGTGATTATTTTATAAATAAGATTTATTTTGGTACTATCCATACATCTGAACAACAAATTTAAATATGTAAAATAAAAACCTCCTACACGAAATTATCAAGTATAAGACATACACTGTATACTAATTAATAAATTGTATTCGGTACCAAGCGTATATGAGCTTGGTTTATTGCATCGTTTGTTATCAAGATCTATCATTGAGGAAGTCATAATTCTTTTCAAATTATTCCGTCACGGTCAGTGCGTTTCCTCTATTTAAAAAAAGTTATATTGACAATAATTATTTTTGAATTGTGTTTGCTTTACTTTTTCTTTCGTTATTGTTAATTTTTCTCTTTTATGTAAATTTTTTAAATGTTAATTTTTTCTTTCACACTTGTTTGTTTTCATGTAGGTCAATTGAAATTGGCATTAAAAAGGGAGAGTGGAGTGATCGCAATTTGATACAATGCATTATTCACTCCCTTGGCGTGTTGCATGAGCATAATATTAAAGTCACCAATATTTGTTAGTTCTGATATAGATACAAGAAAATGTTAATATTAGTTGTTTTTTTTTAATTCTATATGTCTCTATTATTTTTTTCCATTTGTAAAATAAGTTAAGAGTTCTATGTGGGCAGTTTAGAAATAAAAGCATGCTATCTCTCAATTTGTTTGAAAATTAATATGTATCAGAACATGTGTTTATTTCGTAAACCTTGAAGGTTTGAATCTGTAATAGGAACAAAACAATTTAATATGATGTTGTTTACCCGCACACCGAGCTCCGTATAAGCCCGAGGGATTTTAGAGAGTTTGCTCAGATAATTAGGAGGGGCACTAAAGACGACGTTAATAGATCTGCAAGATTGATGGCGCAGGCACAAAAGAAAACACGAACTCATGCATCAATCTGACTCGACGTCTTTACGGAATTTTGCTACGTGTTTTTACCATTCGTAATGAAAAATTAAGAATAAATTACTATGTAGAAAAATATTTAAATTATTTCATTTTTAATAAACATTTCAATAGTTATTTTAAGTTAGCGACTGCCGAGTGTCGTACAACAACCACTTTGCCTAAGTTTGGCAGCTTCCATATTGTCTTTAAGGACTATTTTTTCTAGCCTACATATTGGAATTAGCAGAACGAATTGATTTTATTCTAGCTATTGTTCGCGGCTTCTCACGCGTTGATATAGATTTGACCTATCTTTCTGGGACAGTATCGTTTTTCTGGATGTAAGGTCCTTTTTATATCCCTGACAACGTGTATACAACATTTAATGATGATCGGATTAGTAACCAATATATTGAAAGCGTAATAAACAAACAAGCAAACTCATTCGCGTTGGTAATATTAGGATTGTTACTTCACGTGATTGAAGTAATCGGTGTGTTATGAATGAAAGAATGTCTTATTAATGTAACCTTTACTGATACAGGTTGTTAATACTGAGGATTACATTTTTTATATTATAGGTGGCAAAGGAACAGGTGGGTCACCTGATGATAAGTGATCACCGCCGTCCATAAACACTAGCAACACCAGGGGAGTCGCAAGTGCGTTGCCAGGCTGTGTTTGGGGAGGGGAGGGATAGGGGAGGTAGGCCTCCGGCGCTCTGACAGGCCGAACGAAACGCAACAATGCAAGCACTGTTACGTCACGTCGGTTTTCTGTGAGAGGGTGGTACTACCCCGGGCGAGCCGGCCCATTCATGCTGAAACCAGAAATAGCTTTTGCGTGGCTCTACCACCTTCAATAACTTCAAATACATTTGATTTAAAGCATATTTCATATTAAAACACGGCAGATAGCTGCTGTTGTACGGTGCAACAAGGTCTGGATGTTATGCAAAAACAGTCACAGGTTCTACCTCTGTCAAATACTCAACATATATTCTTTAATATTATTTATAGCCACGTTGTTTAATTCCATAATGAAAATAGAAGCAATCAATTTACAAATCCTTATTGCAAACCTTGTCAGTCCCGGACATAAACCTCTCACTAGATGACTGTTATTCTATTTTCGGCAATCTGTATCCGGCTGTTAGGCTATTCTACAGGCTTGTTGTATAATGGGACATACTAAGTTTGTTTAATAAACATGGTTTCCACTTGCTAACTTCATTGTATCTACGTTTAACGATTCTGTGACAGATAAGAACGACTATGTACCTTTTTAGCTTGCCAGTCTTGATTTTGTACATCCGTAACTTTTCTGTTCTGTAGTGAATTCTTTTTTAGATATTTTATTCTGTACCAAATTTTCAGTTCCCTCGAGTTACTTGTTTGTATTTATTCCGATTTAAGACCAAGATTTATTATCGATAGGTTATTTTTTTTTCAATTAATTTATAAGTGATTAATTAGATGTCTGGTTGGCATACGCTGTAGGGGCGGAAGTCAAAGTAATTTGCGCTCTACTCAGCGACATAAATGAATTAAAGTTCAACTGTGTGGTGTGTGTTCAAGTCTTGTATTGAAACAGTAAACAAGGTCCCTAATTAATAAAACGACAAGATAAATAAAAAACTCGTTAAGGGTACGACTTCCGCAATCTGTTTTCATGGAACTTTCAGATTTTCAATAGCACATGGCCCGTGTTTTACTATAAAAACACCGTAAATTGTAATTAAAAATAGATCGCGTTTATGCTCAACTCTTAATTTTTTATTTACGAATATTTGTAACGATACAGAATAACTCTATCTTGGATTAAAAACTGCGGATAGCCCGTTACTAATAATCGAATTATTCCGGTCGGCTGGGTTTTTTGAAATGGACCTTGATTTTTTGTAGATAAATCAAAAAAGTCTTTTAAAGTTTGTTGTATAAGCTTCACTGAACAATTAAATCAAGTGGACTGCGCACTTGCTCGCTGCTATATATGACAAATATAAATAATGTGTTTTCTTTTAATATATTATTTATGTATCATATATATATTAAAAAACTAGCTTCTGTCCGCGACTTCGTCCGTGTGGAATAGGTACTGTGGGCTAACGCTAACACATAGCAGAAGTTCACAAAAGGAAAAAAAAACAGATTTTGAAAAAAATCTTCATTGGTGTTCCGCTCCAATTGTTCTTAGCGATGATATAGCCTTCCTCGATAAATAAGCTATCTAACACTGAATTTTTCAGATCGGACAAGTAGTTCCTGAGATTAGCGCGTTCAATCAAACAAACAAACCCTCCAGCTTTATCTATATTAGTCTATACTAATATTATAAATCTGTATAGTTTGTGAGGTTGTAGGGGGTAATCTTAGGAACTAATGAACCGATTTTGAAAATTCTTTTATCAATAGAGACCCACGTTATTTGTGAGTGTCATAGGCTATATATTAATCCGAATATGAAAAGACTTTTTATGGTAGTCGGATTTGCAAAATCAGAGAAAAAACGGTCGAACGAAGAAGTTTCTTACGAACGCTGCCTTAACAATGAAAGATATATGATTGAGTTCTAGAGAAAAGCTGTAAAGCGTGATAGTGCCTACAAAAAAGTCAACGACAGCATATGTCTAACTTTTATATTTAAATCACAAAAAGTAGTTTTTTATAAATGTTTACCACCCAACGAAGTGGGCACGAGTTAGGTAGTAATATTAGTATATATATTATAACAAATTATATATATACTAGCGGGCACGGCAAAAGCTGTCCCGCCCTGACTATAAATAAAACAAATTATGACATAGTATAACAAACTAAAACCTTCCTCATGAATCACTGTATCGACTGGTAAAAACCGCATGAAAATCCGTTCAGTAGTTTTTGAGTTTATAGCGAACAGACAGACAGACAGACGCGGTGGGGGACTTTGTTTTATACTATGTAATGATACTATAACTAACAAAGAAGCTGCATACATGTTGGAATACCTAACTATGTAGTTTCGTTGAGATAGCACATTTTTTCTCAATCTTTGGGCCACAAGAAAGATTTGTCATAATTTGTCTGCGTAATAAATTTTGCCGTTCGCCAATTATTTATATTGTGACGGCTAACTGAGACTCGCTTCCCGAGAACGCCCTAATTTATGGACAATTTCTTGCTACCGATTTTCGTCTAGAAATTAATTTCAAGACTACATCGCTGTACTGAGACAAATTTGTGGGAAATGTATGTTTAATATGTGATTATGCAAATAATTAAACTTTACTTTATACGGATATAAATAATAATTGGTTTACAAGATAAACAACATGTGATTTTTTTGGTGGGTTTTTAAGCATTGCTTAAAGGGTACCATAATGTTAGTAAATCCGAACACTCCTAATTGTAGAAAAGGTATAAATAATAATTAGAATTCGCTAATGTTCACAACCTAAACAACTAAAAATATTTAATATACCGCTTCCTGTATTATGTAGGGGATAAATCAACTTTCTAGGCATTTCATTCATGTTGTTAGTAATAATGTTGTAAAAAAATATATTAAATAACTTTTAAAGGAAAAGTACTTAGAATGTTCAAAAAAAATTAATCTATAACAATAATATTCTAACTAAGCTATCAATTGTTTTAATTGAAATACCAAGCATTTCCCATCGTAACAGATTTGATGAAAAATGCTATCTATATAAATAAATCGTGCCCTTAAGGCAGTTCTTAGTACTTCCTTTGTAATAACGTTAATAAATCATGGAAGAAGTAAGAACCTTGTGCTTATACATTTTATATATATAAAATATGAGTATATTAACTAAACTAACTCTTAACTAAACTATGTACCATGCATTTGATTAATAAATATTTGTTTGATTGTTACATATATAAAAAACATATAGTGCTAAATATGTGTCAGCAACAATAAGTTGTATATCTAGTATTCTTTATTCATCGTTCGAAAATCAGTGTAAATTGCTTGAATTGGCCGCAAGTGACTAAGTAAGCTTTCGAGAGTCGTGTGTGAGTTTATTGCTACGTTACCTCCCAAATCTCGGTAAATTTTATTACTTGTTAGATGTTATCACTAAAAATGTAAGTAATATTGTGCTAGTATCAAGATAGATTCTTAAATACGATACAATACAATTTAAATTAAATTATTATAGTAATATAACTCTTAAGTTTCTCCTGTGTTACTTGTGGATATATTCGGTTCAAAGAAGTGTATTAAAAGTTGATTCACCCAAGGCTAGTTTAAGTCTTATTACTTGGATAATTATTTATATCAGATTATATACTTATTAGCTTTGTATACTCTCATAATTGCAATACATAAACGGAACAGAGTTAAGGGAATGTGAATATAAAATACCACAGAGCAAAGAATCCATTGAAATTGTGTTTAACAGAGTAAAAATAGTAAGGTTTTTTGTTTAGATAAATAACTATTGATGTGACGAGAGATTTAAAAATGATTAAATATAGCGGATGTTTCCAAAGAGTCCTTATTGTACGGATTATTATTTATAATGAGGTACGGATTGAGAGCATCGTCATTTAACGACTTCCCGTATTAATTTATTGTTTTTATTGTTCTCAAAAAGAACACGACCTTGTACTGTAATGCGTAAAGACTTTAGATAGGGACTAATATTGAATATCATATAGGTTAATTCAAGTATTTATAATTTAATAGTCATCCAAAATTTTTTTACTACAACTTGTTAAAATGATTATCAACGATAATACGTTGATATATTATAGAATTAAATATATTGTTAATAGCTATCCTGTTTCATTTAGAATTAACGAAACCAACTCATACGAAGGCAATGTTACTCGAAATGACTTTCAATTTAAATAATACATTTTTAATAATTAACAACAACCATTTCTCATACAATGGCATGTTACTTTGCAGTATTTTAATAAAAAAACATTTTTATTCTTTACATAATGAAGGTGACTAACTTTTTGATTCGTTCTATCCCGTGATAGATCGTGATCACGCAGTACACCACACCACTTGTCCTGAGTCATAGTACTGTTCAAGTTCGCTATTTTATTACTTACATTTATTTAAACTAGTGGGCGCCCAGAGGTCGATATTCGACCATAGTTCATTGATTTTTTAAAGTTTGAATTGTATTAGGGTTCTTTTGTCAAATGTTATAATATCATTGTAGAATGTAGAATGAAAAAGGGTAATTGGAACGTAAGAGTAAAATAATAGATACAGTCGAGCATAGTAACCTCCTACACAACCTTTTTTGAACTACTTTATTGACAGATGTCAAAATGTCTATTTTATTTACATGTGTGTATATGTTGTGTAAAATTGAAGTAGTAGTGTGAGTAATGCATATTTTAATTAATTTAATGTACTTTTAATGCATTTTATATAAAATAAATTTTTCTGCACTTCTCCTCCATATAAACTTTAACTATGCCAAATTTCACGTTCTTCCGTTCCCCCAATTCCGTTAAAAAGGGATACAAAGTTTAGGCTTCACGTATTAATATATATGATATTCCTAAGAATAAAAAGAAACTGAATAAAAATGCTGTACATAAAAATGCCTACACATGTCTCGGTAGACTGAACACTTATGTCCTAGAACGGATAGTCGACGGAGTCCAAAAGTTGTCTCCTAGTTACTTTGTACTAGAAGACGCAGCTAGGGCAGACCTGTTACATGGTGTTCCGACATGTTGTTTTTCAGAAGTCGTTGGTGGCGAACACTACATACCCTTCATTATGGTAATTTTGATTGGTATGCTCAGCATCGGACGATTTTCAGCTGAAATTATAGTTACTGTTGATGTTTAGGAGGGTTTAACCACAACTTTAGCTATAACCAGTCTTGCAATATTCCTCTTTATTGCGCCGTTATATCAATATCTTCTTTATATTAATAACTACGTGAAGGTTGCTAAAACAGGCTTGTTTCTTTTTGTTTGTCATGTGCACAATTCGCGTTGTTTTCAAAAATACATGTTACCAAATATCGCGATATTTGTGGATAATCGTAACAGTGAATCTATTTATAGTGGTACTGTAAAGGGTGCGCTCCTTGCCCTGCCCATACGGTACTTCATCGTGAAATTATGATTTTGGTACGTGCTTGCTATTTCGAATGAGATAAAATGAAAATACATTTTTTTTTGTGTTTGTGTTACAGAAAAGGAAATTAAAGAGAATGTCAATGCAAAGAATGTGAATATCCAAGTTATATATATGTATAATGCTATTTATATTTCTAATCGTTAACAAAATCAAAAATGATATATATCATTAATAAGCATCGTAATTCACACTTCATATTTACTGCCTTATACATTTTTAAGATTTGGAAATAGTCTTACATAAGGCTATTTTTTTTTTTCAGAATTAATTCAGTAGTGTTTAACGAACTGACCTACATTTGTCACATATATACAAAATAATAAAATATTATACAGCATTGGATTTATAGTAAAAAAATATGTAGTCATTTTTGTGTTGTTAGAGCCATCTAAACCCAGAGTTAAGAGTTCAAGTTACCTGTGGGCAGGGATTTACAAAGGGCAATCTAGCGTCTATGAATAAATATTAAATTACTATATTAGTACTTACGCATTATATTAGTACAAACATTTTAGTGCTAAATGCATCTAGGTCCTAAGATTTAATTAGTCTGAAAAGACGTATATATTTATTTTAATTAAAGGGCAGGGAGAAGTTTCGTTTCAAAGTTGATTTTCGCACCCTGCGCTAATTCTGGTATCAACCGGTAAAGGTTCCGCCAAAATTTTGTGACCAGCAAGCATTTCCTACGGTTCGTTACCTTTTTAACGTTACCGTTCGTTAAATACTTCGCCAGTTTAAGGTAAAGCGACTTGGTTTGCATGAAATTTTGCGAGCTCGTGAATTGTTTTAATATTTGTTTAGATCATATTCGAAATACTCGAGAAGTTACTGTGCTCTTTAACTGATAAAATCAATACTAATTTAGTCAAGCTCTAAATTATCTACTTTGTTTTTTTTAAATGCGCTAGTCACTGCAGATACCAGCTTGATTTTTAAAAATAATTTGCTTTTTATAGCTTATTTATTGAGGAATGTTATCTAATATCACACTATAACCGTTAGTAGCGTAGCAATTACCATAAAAAGAGGTCAGAGGTCAGAAAGTACGCTAAGCGAGAACGAACGTACGGACGGGTCGTAACGACTGTCGATATGGGTGTAGAGTTGTAGAGTATGATGGTGCAAAGATAACAAGGATGAAATCGTAAAGCACACCTTGTATTTATATAGACTCATGATTAAAACTTATTTTCTTCTGTATAATACCAAACAATTCAATAGATAATGTATACAAATACTATAAATAATATGACACCCGGGGTATGATTTAGTTCGTTGGGGAGAAGAGTGAGATGTCTAGATAAGATTGGTTTTGTAAAGCGTTCTCTCTATCGCACACCGCAATGACAAATATCGGGTATACGAAACCGAATAGTCCATTATCCTAGTCTACTCCCCGACGTTTTAAATTAAATGCCACACACTGTACAATATACATGATATATATTTTAACAACAGTGTAGAGTTTTTAATTTAAATTTGTACTAAGTAACATTCGCTTTAAAATTTATTAGTGAACATTGAAAACAATTAGACTGTCAGAAAACAGAGTTATGAAATATGTTTTCATTTAAATGTTTCGACAGTTCAAACAGCCCCATAGTTAGACGGCCCATGAAGACCGATCCAGGTACATTAATATAAAAATTTCATACTGTTATATTTTTATTCTAAATGTTCTACTATTGTTTTCTTATATTATTAAACTAGCATTAGTATTAGATTAGCAAACTAGCTTAATCTTAATTCTTCATCAAACTTATCGATTCTTAATCTTAATTCTTCATCAAACTTATCAATTCTTACAAGTGAAAATACCCAACACTATGAGAATTACATGTTTTATTTCTAAAAAAGTTTACTGATTTCAAGTTACAGTTGATAAATACTGTCACAAACGTTTTAGTAATTTACTTCTTATGAATTACTACAAAGTAACCTGATTTCTTAGATGCCATCGAACGGGTCAAGTATATTAACATTTTGCACATGAATCAGTCGACAGAGGCATCGTTCTAATGATTTAATGGAAAATGGAAATATTTAATGGAAATAGGAACCTATCGATGCTCTAAGACATTCTGATGAATTTTTTAATTTTTTTAAAGTTGTTTTTTTGGTTGATTAATAAAATAATTATTGAATGTAGAATAAGCCTTGCATCTTCTCTTCATAATAGTTAAAATTTCATCTTTATTACAAAAATATGACATTATTACAATGACAATTATGACATTATCACATTTAGGATGGTGACTATCGCGAGATATAAAATCCATTGTCAATCACCGCTGCATTGTCAGTCTGCAAGTCTTACGACAATATACGCTAGCTGATCACGCAACACATCAAATCAAAAGAGAATTGATGTGAGGTATCAACCACAATACCTATACGTGCTGGTGGTGATCCAATCAAATATGTTAGTTACTACCTTGGTTGGTTATTGAATACACACTGGTTGATCCCAGAATGTGACATATCATTATGACAAGTGTTCTACTCATTGTGTGGGCAGTTCCAATCGAGTCCGACATCTTCATTTTTTTTATATTATAAGAAGCAAACGAACAGGTGGGTCACCTGATGTTAAGTGATCACCACCATCCATAGACACTTGTAACACCAGAGAAGTCGCAAGTGCGTTGCCAGCCTGTGTTTGGGGGAGGAGTGGGGGATGGGTAGGGGAGAAGGGACGAGGAAGGGGGAAGGGAAGTGGGCCTCCGGCGCTCTCACTGACCAAACGAAACGCAACAATGCAAGCACTATTACTTCACGTCGGTTTTCTGTGAGAGGGTGGTACTACCACGGGTGAGCCGACCCATTCATGCTGAAACCTGTAATAGGTTCAGCCTGACTCTACCACTACTACACACTCACACACTACATTTCTTGATAAATAGATATAGCTTAGATAAAGCCCTACACTGTCATGTTATGATTTCATCACGATATTATCCTTCATTGAAGGTTCCGGATCGTTCATAAGGATTCAAAACTACGACCATTGATGCGGTGTCTAAATACGCTAATCATCATAGCTTCATCTAATATCGGGATGTATTCCTTCCATAGCTTAACTATTAAACGAGTGACTTGGGTTTTTAAAGCGAAACTTCTTAAGGAGTCATATAAGAATGAAAGAATTCAATGCCACTACCGATTTCGCACATTTTAAATACACCTAAGAACAATCCATTACGTGTAAGCATATATGAGTGTGAATATATGTAATCGTTTTTACTCAATTGGATAATATACAATTTAGTATTTACACGTCAGTTTGTGGTACAAACTACAGTATCGTAACTATCAGATATATATATATAGGGTGATGGTGATATGGTGAACGTGATTATTACTTAAGACAACAAGAATGTTTGGTCAACAGTGGGAAAAATATAGGGGAAAGCATCGAATAAATCATATGACGTAGATATAATTATCTAAAGAAGTTTCACTAGTCCCGTTTATACACACTAATACAGGGGCCTGTTTATACTTATAAAGGAGTGTTAATTCGTTACTAATTAAATTATAATTGGGAATTTTGATATGAGGGTGAAATTAATATATACAGCATTTTCAAACTCAATCCTTTTAAGTCATCATTAATATTCATTACCAGTGAATATAAACGTAAGCTTAATCGAAATTTAAAAAAATTACCACCTTTTGGTATCTAATTTGCCTTGTATTTCATATAAGCAAATATTGTATAGTGTGCATTTCATGCCCTTACAAAGTTCGAAGTACCTAAACTATAGTTTTACATGAAGAAATATCGTCAAGTTATTCCTTTTATTTCCTGCTAGCTGAACGAAATGCATGCACGAAAGGGGTGAATACGTAAAGTAGGAACGTGCCATCAGAACCGAGCATTGAAGTGACCTGACTTTCTGTGGAAAATACGAACAATGACTAATACGAGGACGTGCTTAAGGACGTAAGTAGGTACTTACTACTTAGTCCGTTATATAATTTACACGTGATAGAAATGATGGCAAAAATGCTTATATTATAAATGGTGCTACCATATTTTTTTCTTCGGTATCGAACATATTAATATGGCAGAGGTCATCATACCGAAGAAAAAACAGGTGTTAACTAAATTGTATACTATACAAAAAAGTATACTAAAATCAGAATCGAACTCTTTTAACTTCTATATATATATATATATCATATGTTTTAAATATTTTTATTGTTATATTTTATTGTCATTATTGTCACATGGTCCCTTATTTACGAGCACCGTTATCTTTAAAATATTCTGTCTACTTCCCGATGAGAATATATGTGACGTATTTATAGTATATGACGCTTTCAAAGCTTATTTTATTAAGTGATATATTTGTAAAGTTGGCAGATATTGATTTTTTAAAATTATTGGGTACCAAGAAACCAAATCAAACTCGACAATGGCTCAATTAAAAAAAGATTGTTGTATAAATTTAATTGAATTAAATTAGATTTAAAGGTAGCGTCTAGGAATCCGAATTAAGTTTTGTTATTTATAACATATTTGTGGATTTTTGTGGATACAGTTTAATAATCACTTCATATTTTAGAATTATAATTCGAAAACTCTGTGTAACCATTCTAATTTTGTTACTAATATTATGTTACACTAAAAGTCGGCGTGCCTTTAAAAAATAAATAAACAAAAACAACTACAACAATAACATACTTATACTAACAATAAGTAAGAGGAGTTCGAAATCTGATATAATATACCATTATCAAAGGCCAACTGTCGCAGCAATGATCGCCTTGACAATAACTTTGAAGGTTGCACATGCTGTGAAAGCCTTGGTACTTCGACGTGAATTGAATTTAAAATATATTTGCCTTTGTCCACAACTTTATAAGATTATTTCAGCATCTTAACGTTACAAATTGAGTAATATGGCATAAAAATTGCGTACTAAGTTAAAGCAAATTTTTGAGCATATTTTTCATGAATAGATTTACTTTTTAAATACACTGTTAACGATACTCCTTTCACTTAAAGGACGTATGAATTCTGCAACATTACGTTCATAATTCAAACGTAAACAAAAGATGATTTTTTCTTCACATCATTATATTAATACGTGAAGCTTAAACTTTGTATCCCTTTTTAACGGAATTGGGCGAACGGATGAACGTGAAATTTGGCATAGTTAAAGTTTATATGGAGGAGAAGTGCAGAAAGTTTATTTTATATAAAATGCATTAGAAGTACATTATATTAATTGAAATATGCATTACTCACACTACTGCTTCAATTTTACACAACATATACACACATGTAAATAAAAAAAACATTTTGACATCTGTCAATAAAGGACTTCAAAAAAGGTTGTGAAGGAGGTGCTATGCTCAACTGTATGTATTATTTTACTCTTACGCTTCAATTACCCTTTTTCATTCTACATTCAACAATGATATTAACAATGATATACTAAAAAAATTCAAACTTAAAAAAATCAATGAACTATGGGCGCCCACTAGTTCTATTTTATTCTACCATTCTATTGTCGTCCGTCTAATTGTAAATACGTAAATACATTAAACAAGTCCATTACAAGTTTTCTACAATTATTTCATTCAAAGTCCGTCTCCTGTAATAATTAACATACACAAACGGAGATATATTAATTAAATGCCATTTTTCTAACTCCAAACTAATTTTAGGATTTTTAATTTTAGGATAAAGAGGATTTAGTTTTCTGAATTCCAGATATACCTAACAAATGTGTTTGGCTACATAATTCTTGACATGTTTGCTGTTAATTTTACATTTTTTCACTAACTGCGGCTATTTCATACTGAAAAATATTGTAATTAGATGTTAAATGTATAATAACCCAAAAGAAAACTGTAAATTGAACTACCTAAACTATAGTTTTACATGAAGAAATATCGTCAAGTTATTCCTTTTATTTCCTGCTAGCTGAACGAAATGCATGCACGAAAGGGGTGAATACGTAAAGTAGGAACGTGCCATCAGAACCGAGCATTGAAGTGACCTGACTTTCTGTGGAAAATACGAACAATGACTAATACGAGGACGTGCTTAAGGACGTAAGTAGGTACTTACTACTTAGTCCGTTATATAATTTACACGTGATAGAAATGATGACAAAAATGCTTATATTATAAATGGTGCTACCATTTTTTTTTCTTCGGTATCGAACATATTAATATGGCAGAGGTCATCATACTTAAGAAAAAAAAGGAGTTAACTAAACAGTTGCGACAAAAAAGTATACTAAAATCAGAGTCGAACTCTTTTAACTTTTATATATATATCATGTTTTTAATATTATTATTGTTATATGTTTTATTCTCATTATTGTCACAAGGACCCTTATTTACGAGCACCATTATCTTTAAAATATTCTGTCTACTTCCCGATGAGAATATATGTGACGTATTTATAGTATATGACGCTTTCAAAGCTTATATTAAGTGATATATTTGCAAAGTTGGCAGGTATTGATTTTTTTAAATTATTAGGTACCAAGAAACCAAATGAAACTCGACAATGGCTCAATTAAAAAAAGATTGTTCTATAAATTTAATTAGATTAAATTAGATTTTAAGGTAGTGTCTAGGAATCCGAATTTAGTTTTGTAATTTATAACATATTTGTGGATTTTTGTGGATACAGTTTAATAATCACTTCATATTTTAGAATTATAATTCGAAAACTCTGTGTAACCATTTTTATTTTGTTACTAACATTATGTTACACTAAAAGTCGGCGTGCCTTTAAAAAAAAAATAAACAAAAACAACTACAACAATAACATACTTATACTAACAATAAGTAAGAGGAGTTCGAAATCTGATATAATATACCATTATCTAAGGCCAACTGTCGCAGCAATGATCGCCTTGACAATAACTTTGAAGGTTGCACATGCTGTGAAAGCCTTGGTACTTCGACGTGAATTGAATTTAAAATATATTTGCCTTTGTCCACAACTTTATAAGATTATTTCAGCATCTTAACGTTACAAATTGAGTAATATGGCATAAAAATTGCGTACTAAGTTAAAGCAAATTTTTGAGCATATTTTTCATGAATAGATTTACTTTTTAAATACACTGTTAACGATACTCCTTTCACTTAAAGGACGTATGAATTCTGCAACATTACGTTCATAATTCAAACGTAAACAAAAGATGATTTTTTCTTCACATCATTATATTAATACGTGAAGCTTAAACTTTGTATCCCTTTTTAACGGAATTGGGCGAACGGATGAACGTGAAATTTGGCATAGTTAAAGTTTATACGGAGGAGAAGTGCAGAAAGCTTTGTATTTTATATAAAATGCATTAGAAGTACATTATATTTTTATTTTATATAAAATGCATTAGAAGTACATTAAATTAATTAAAATATGCATTACTCACACTACTGCTTCAATTTTACACAACATATACACACATGTAAATAAAAAAAACATTTTGACATCTGTCAATAAAGGACTTCAAAAAAGGTTGTGAAGGAGGTGCTATGCTCAACTGTATGTATTATTTTACTCTTACGCTTCAATTACCCTTTTTCATTCTACATTCAACAATGATATTAACAATGATATACTAAAAAAATTCAAACTTAAAAAAATCAATGAACTATGGGCGCCCACTAGTTCTATTTTATTCTACCATTCTATTGTCGTCCGTCTAATTGTAAATACGTAAATACATTAAACAAGTCCATTACAAGTTTTCTACAATTATTTCATTCAAAGTCCGTCTCCTGTAATAATTAACATACACAAACGGAGATATATTAATTAAATGCCATTTTTCTCAACTCTCAACTCCAAACTAATTTTAGGATTTTTAGGATAAAAAAGATTTAGCTTTCTGAATTCCAGATATACCTAACAAATATATGTTTGGCTACATATTTCTTGACATGTTTGGTGTTAATTTTACATTTTTTCACTAACTGCGGCTATTTTATAGTGAAAAATATTGTAATTAGATGTTAAATGTATAATAACCCAAAAGAAAACTGTAAATTGAACCAGACAAATGAGGTGAATTTAAGGATACGAGAAACAAAAATATATGAAAGAACATTTGATAAGTAATTTCTTTTCTATTCAAGTCATAAGATACGAATTTTTTATGAGTATTAAGACAAATGGAAGTATAAAAATTACTTCCGCATATAAAGATTCCTTTATTATTATTTTTGTTACAGAATATTATAATACCTACGTAATACTTGGGTATAAATATCAATTGAGAATTCAATACTATTTTTCAATATCTTTGAGTTTATGATCTCTAATTATGGAAAAATATATATAAGATACAAGTTATTGACGATAATTCGTCTGCGTGTTTTTCGCATATTTAGAATTGAAAGTAATTTGTTTCGTTCTTTAATACCAGAATATCTCTATGCAAAATTGAATTAGGATCGATCTTATGAAACAGATAAACATGCGGATAGAGTTTTTTGAAGTGAAAACTTTGTTAGACGCGTTGAGCGGTATTTTTAACAGAAGATATATTTATAATTTCGCGTCATGACATACTATTAAGCGTGACCGATCGTATTGCCAATGCAAAATATATAAAACTATACTACTAAAATATAATATAAAAATATATAAAACTCAAGATGCGCAGTCAACGTCTCAAACCCCTCCGCATAAAATGAGTGCACAATTGGGAATTCTGAGCTCATTTGGAATAGTCTCTCGTCACTCGAGTCTTTGGACTTTTTGTATACTGCTTTGTAAAAACTACTTTACATAATTCGCGTAAGGTTGAATTTGCAAAAACATAAGTTTATAGTATAACTATAACTATTTAAGTATATCGGTGAGTTTCTGGGGACGGTTTTGAGCGTTAATTTTATTTGGGACTATGCATCTTGGATTTTTATATAGTAGTGGAAGCCTGAGTCAGACTAGCGACGCGGAGTTCCGATCCAGACAGGAGTTCCGATCCAGACACGGCCAGGCACGGTCGTGTTGACGCGCTCGGAGCAATATTCGATATTCGCGAGTATAGTGATACATTGTGTTGCCGTGTAATACGTAGTGTTACTGTGAGTCGCGAGTGCTGTTTTTGATTGTATTTTTATAAAACCGCAGTTCTATGGGCGCCCACTAGTTCTATTTTATTCTACCATTCTATTGTCGTCCGTCTAATTGTAAATACGTAAATACATTAAACAAGTCCATTACAAGTTTTCTACAATTATTTCATTCAAAGTCCGTCTCCTGTAATAATTAACATACACAAACGGAGATATATTAATTAAATGCCATTTTTCTCAACTCTCAACTCCAAACTAATTTTAGGATTTTTAGGATAAAAAAGATTTAGCTTTCTGAATTCCAGATATACCTAACAAATATATGTTTGGCTACATATTTCTTGACATGTTTGGTGTTAATTTTACATTTTTTCACTAACTGCGGCTATTTTATAGTGAAAAATATTGTAATTAGATGTTAAATGTATAATAACCCAAAAGAAAACTGTAAATTGAACCAGACAAATGAGGTGAATTTAAAGGATACGAGAAACAAAAATATATGAAAGAACATTTGATAAGTAATTTCTTTTCTATTCAAGTCATAAGATACGAATTTTTTATGAGTATTAAGACAAATGGAAGTATAAAAATTACTTCCGCATATAAAGATTCCTTTATTATTATTTTTGTTACAGAATATTATAATACCTACGTAATACTTGGGTATAAATATCAATTGAGAATTCAATACTATTTTTCAATATCTTTGAGTTTATGATCTCTAATTATGGAAAAATATATATAAGATACAAGTTATTGACGATAATTCGTCTGCGTGTTTTTCGCATATTTAGAATTGAAAGTAATTTGTTTCGTTCTTTAATACCAGAATATCTCTATGCAAAATTGAATTAGGATCGATCTTATGAAACAGATAAACATGCGGATAGAGTTTTTTGAAGTGAAAACTTTGTTAGACGCGTTGAGCGGTATTTTTAACAGAAGATATATTTATAATTTCGCGTCATGACATACTATTAAGCGTGACCGATCGTATTGCCAATGCAAAATATATAAAACTATACTACTAAAATATAATATAAAAATATATAAAACTCAAGATGCGCAGTCAACGTCTCAAACCCCTCCGCATAAAATGAGTGCACAATTGGGAATTCTGAGCTCATTTGGAATAGTCTCTCGTCATAGCTTAGAATAGTTAGCTAGGTCAGACGCGACTTTTTCCAGGTAACAGCCCAAGCCGAGGTGCGCGTGCGCCCTTGTGTATGTTACCTAAAAAACCAAATCGGCTGAGTGCCTTAAGCGCTCGCCTTAGTAGTCCGGTGAAGCTGTGAAGACCCTGCAGGATCAATAGCGTAGTTCAGTTCGAGGAAAAAAAAAGAGACTAGCGACGCGTAGTATAGGGGCCTGTGTACATCGAATATTTTTATTTTGTATTGAGAGATATTTTGTACGTTTGATATTTTTTAGTTTATAAAAAATAATAATTAATAATTCGGTTTGAGTTTTCACTTCTGTCTTAGACCGCACCTTTTTTCTGCTTTCGTTTATTTTATTGATCAAATTAAATCAAAAATAGTTTTAAATGCAGTGCAAAATGTGGAAAAAATTACTTTCGTATTTATAATATTAGTATGGATTATTGATACTTTTTCTTTAATATCTTAGGAGGCAAACGAACAGGTGGGTCACCTGATGTTAAGTGATCACCACCGTCCATAGACATCTGCAACACTAGGGGAGTCGCAAGTGCGTTGCTAGCCTGTGTCTGGAGGATGAAGGGAAGGGGGAAGGGTAGGGGAGATGGTCCTCCTGGCGCTCTCACTGACCTGCCTGTCATAGCCTGTTATACGGATTTCTCCTGATAATAAATGCCCAATAAGTACACGATACTTACACCCTCCATACAAATTATGTCTTCAAAAGTTATCGTGGAATAAAAGAAAGACATAAAAGCTAGTTAAGCCTCCAGTGCTTTCAATGACTTGCCTGTCCTGTTGTCCTCTCCTGTCCTGATCCTGTTATACGGATTTCTCCTGGTAATAAATACCCAATAAGAACACGATACTTACACCCTCCATACAAATTATGTCTTCAAAAGATATCGTGGCGTAAAATAAAGACATAAAAGCTAGTTAAGCCTCCGGTGCTCTCAATGACCTGCCTGTCCTGTTGTCCTGTCCTGTCGTGTCCTGTTGTCTTGTCCTGTCCTGATCCTGTTATATGGATTTCTCTTGGTAATAAATACCCAATAAGTACACAAGCATAACACCCTCCATACAAATTATGTCTTCAAAAGCTATCGTGACATAAAATAAAGACATAAAAGCTAGTTAACTGTACATGTGTATCAGTATATAAGCAAGAGCAACGCGAAGCAGCTCCGGTAATGATATTTGTGAAAGGAAATTGTTGCAAATAAGTCTCTCGGGACGTTTAGTTGCTCTGTTTCGCTTCAAATTGAGTTTCGATTCTAAAAGCCATGAAATATTTGAGCATTTCGTATAACATCATGTTAGATATTACAATCTAAATTACTCTACAAAAGGCTTCATATTAATGTTAACGTACAGCTCAAAGAGTGAGGCAGTTAATTATACCTAATAACCTTTGACGGAAAATCGATAATTGTTTAACGATGCTATTGGATTTAAGTCCAAACAGAATTTTATTGTTATTATGGAAAATATTTTGTAAACCCGATCGTCTCCTTATTAAATTAAAATACTTATATTAATATCTTAACGGTTGAGTCTTATATGTCCTTGAATCTATTGTATTACTATAATATTTTGTGAAACAAATGTATTATATACTAACTGTCCGCGCGACTTCGTCCGCGTTGATCTTTATGTAAACAACAGTGATTAATAAAGTCATCTGAATGTATTAAGTCCATTTATTTATCTACTTTCTCTCGTACTTACGCCGCGTCGTCATTAAAATTACAATAACTTTTGATAGATTTTATCGATTCGATCGATATATTAAGATCCATCGATTTTAATAAAACAAAGACTACGTTATCATCGAAGATATGCTTTATGATTTTCTTCACACCTTATTACTCACACTCATTACACACATTAATATTCCTGTGAACCAGTACTTTAGCAGTAATGCATGTTCATACAAACAGACAGACAGGCAGACAGATAGACAGACAGACAGATATACAGACAGACTAACACTGGTCACCTGTGGACACGGACGGAGGTTGTTTGCTCACGCAGGCCGGCATGACAGCGACGACCGGCGAGGGATAACGCTTCTCTCGGTAGTCGCCATTGTTTTTGGATTCTACTATGCTCACCATCAGGCACATTGCAGTCACTTTGCTGTGCTACAATAAAAAAAACACATTAAAAAAAATTATTGAAAAGTATTTTATTACTTACTCCTAGACACCTGTAACAATTTTTTTCATGAAAATCGAAAAAGTACAGACACTTTAGATGTACATTCTTATTATATTTATATAGATGTATTGAATAATGTAATTGAAAGCGATATATAAATCCTTCTTATTGACTTAACACTTTATACTATTTTTTATATTAACACCTCATTTTTAAATAAAATATTAAGAATCTACCTAACCTATATAAGTTTTGCTTATGAGGATGACCCGAACCTCTTTTTCAATGTGTCAGAGGTACACCATACCCCTCACTTTAATTGCATGTTTATGCAAATCACACTTCCACCCCACTATCTGATGTGTTTAATATTGCGTTCCAGACATTTTTTGTAGAGCATGCCTCGTGTATACTGCAAAAGTTTCGTTTAGTACGAATATTTGTTCAATGGACATATATGTATGACAATATTTACGTAACTTAAATTTAAATATAATGATAACATAGGATAAGTTTATCGATTATATTAGAAGAGAATGAGATTAACGTTTTCCGAATTTCATTTAAAGGAAGGAGTTTCCAATAAAAACCTCACATCTAATCTTTATATATAAATTTCTTCTGTGCGTGTGTATGTCACTGAACTCCTCCTAAACGGCTGGACCGATTTTAATAAAACTTTGTGTGCGTGTTCCAGTGGATCCGAGAATGGTTTAGATTCACAATTGGACCCGGTAGGTGGCGTTGCGGTTGACTTTTAGGATTTTTTTTATTACCAAGGCAGGACAACGTCCGCCAGGTCCGCTAGTTATAATATATATGTTCAAATTACAACTTGTATTACAAAGTCATTCACAGAGTATATAAAGTATTTAAGATTAAATAATTCCCATGGAGTGAGTAAAGAATTAAGGAAGGAGGTATCGTACCCTATTTTTAATTTCTATTTAAACGGATTAATTCTTCGTAAAAAGAGCAAAATTGCATCTTAAATTTAGTAATATTTTTCTCCTTTTATTGCATGGACAAAATATTGTACGTAGTTTATATGCTATGTACAGAAACGTGTCAACTGGATTTCATTATATAAAAAAATCAAATAACTTCGAACTGAATTTATAGTACAAAGGATACCAATATCTCGAGCTCAAATCTAAGCTAGCTACAAAAATTTACCTGTTTTCAGATGAGTCCGTGACCTCTCCGGAGCTTAATACGTCTGAAAGCTACAATATTAGATTCTCGGTATGGAATTACCTATTACAGAGTAAAGGCTCTGGTCCTTGGTTACGGTTATTCGAGGGAAGGAGTATAGATGTCGATAAATAAATATTTTCTATCACGTGTAATTAGATTAAAAATGTATAACACGTATTTTATAGGGTTGGTTAGTGTATGGATTTTTCTGAATCGTTTAAATATATTATATGAAAATGTTACTATACATGCAAATCCACTTTTGATAATATAGTTAACTAGCTTCTGCCCACGACTTTGTCCACGTGAAATACTTACTTTGGGCTAACGCTAAAACGCAGCGACAGCTCTCAAAAGGAAAAATAACGATTTAGAAACATCCTTCATTGGTGTTCCGCTCCTATTGGTCTTAGTGTGATGATCATGCATGATAAATCCTTGATAAACGAGCTATCTAACACAGAAATATTTTTTCAAATCGAACCAGTAGTTCCTGAGATTAGCTCGTTCAAAAACAAACTCTTCCGCTTTATATTAGTACTAGCGGCCCGGCAAAAGTTGTTCCGCCCTAATTATAAAAAAAATCCTTGACAAATTATATACCAAAACCTTCCTGGTGAAAATCGCATGAAAGTCCGTTCAGTAGTTTTTGAGTTTATCGCAAACAGAGAGACAGACAGACGCGTTAGGGGACTTTGTTTTATACTATGTCATGATAGATTGATGATAAAGGAATTTAATTATCTATATACAAATAGAGATAAAACTGTTAAATACATCTTTCTCCTCTATTTCTCAACCGAGTTCCTTTTTTTGTATATTGTCGAGCTTTAGTGTTGTCAAATAAAGATCATATTTTTTTCTTTTGGTCGAATTTTGACCACTGGATTTTGGAAATCACTAGTTAAATTAATTTCCAAATGTCCAAAAAACAATCGTTATCTAGAAATCGGTGATGTTTCGGTTTCTTATTCTTATTTATATCATATTCTTATTTTTATTAAGTTTATACTTATTTCCCATTTTTAATGCTCTTTCTTTATTTAATCTTCTATTACCTGATATTTTATTCTTATTTTTACCTTTACATTCATTTCAACAATTATAATATATTGTTGGGTATTCTAATGGTACTAGTAAGATAAATTTAGTGAATCAGGTTAGTGACAGTTAATTATTCTTTTAAGTTTCAATATTGTTAACGTTTTTTAGTCAAAGTGTGTACAAATAGTGTAGCCTAGTGAAAGTGGTTGAGCCACAGTGTAGCTATTACTAGTTTCAGCATGGATAGGTCGGCTCGTCCGGAGTAGTGCCACCCTCTCACAGAACGCCGACGTGAAGTGACAGTGCTTGCATTGTTGCTTTTCGTTCGGTCAGTGAGAGCGCCGGAGGCCCACCTCCTTTGCCTCTTTCCATTCCCCTATCTCCTTTCCCTATACCTCCCCCATACACAGGCTGGTAACGCACTTGCGACTCCCCTGGTGTTGCCAGTGTCTATGGACAGTGGTGATCACTTAAAAGCAGGTGAGTGGGTGTTCGTTTGCCACCTTTTGACATAAAAAAAGACTAGCTTTTAATCGTGGCTTCGCTCCCATTAATGTAAATTGGACCTATTCCTCGGGAAGTGTACATTATTCTTGGGTGAAAGGTGACCAGTGACAATTTGTATGCAAAACTTCTTAATGGTCATTTTAGTATTTATGGTGTGAAACCGTAGCAAATAAACTCATTTTCGCATTTATAATATTAATTAAGGCTAGTTAGGATTAGTAGACATAACATTCGTGAAGTATGCCGAATAGAGGCTTTAGAACTTCTTATTACTTTACTGATTATATAGAACGATGTAAACATTTCCACTTTTTGCCACTCTGCGAGCAACGTAAAATAGCCGATTTAATTTATTTAAGTAATATAGCCAATGGAATTATAGACTGTCCAGAATTATTATCTAGAGTTTAATTATGTGTCCCCACAAGTACATTAAGAAAACCGAAGCTATTACATGTACCACTTGTCAGGACGACATATCGCCAAAATGCCTTTCTGATCCAAGCATGTAAATATTTTAATTCTTTAGACAATAAACTAGATTTATTTTCAGATAGTATATCATGCCATAGACAATGTTTATCTAGAGATTTTTTGTATGTAATATGTAATCATGTTTTTATTTGTACATCTATATTGATAGCTGTTTTTCTTTGTTTATTTATTGTTTTTATAAGTGAAAATTTGTAATTAGCCTTTGTATGTTATTTATCTGTTATTTTATTAGTGTTAGCTGTAAGTTTTCCTAAATAAATAAAAAAATATAAAATAAAGGCTTCTACTCTTTGATGCATGGATGGCATGGATAAAGTCCGCTGACAAACAGTGGAGGAAAAAGCACATAACTGTTATGTTTTTGCCTATTTGTATATAGATATTTCATTATTTAGGAATTATGTTACAATTGAACGGAAATAAATATGATAGCGTTATGAACCCAAGTATTGTTTATCATTTTGTATATTTGTGTTATAATATATTACTTTGGAGCTTGTAATTATAACAGATCTATAGTTAGTTACACCTGGAACAGAAGCGCCTCTTAAAATTTGTTAAGTAATTTACGTTGGATGTTTCCAAGCTAACACCCTTATCAATTAACACCATACCATAATAGTAATTACTAGGTGAGTGGGTCGCTGCATATGTGTAATCACAAGTTATTATCATATACGAGATACCGAGTAATCTTTACATAGTATAAAATGAATTCGCTTCCGCTCTATGCTCCCTTAGATCTTTTAAACTATTTAACGGATTTTAAGCAATAGATAGAGTGATTCAAGAAAACGGTTTATATGTATAATACATACATATTAAAGTACAGAAAAACCGAAAATTTCAAAGACTTGTAATGTGATGTCGTAAGAAACATATTTTTGTGCGCTTAAATTGCAAACGCTGACTAAAGCTTACGAGATAGATCAAAATAATGTACTACGGAATCGTTTATGTTAAAAAGATCGATAAACGAGTCCGCGATGGTATTTATTTATCTCTAAAGGATAACACACAGTAACCATTTTTACCTTTTTACAAAAATAATAATGTGTTATTTACCAAGCTATTTTATACAATACAATATTATTCCTTATCCAATTAAATACAGTACATACGTTGTCCATGTCATGTAGACAAAAACTGCTCTTAACAGTATTTCATTAAAATGGATATCTACATTGCACCCGTGCGAAGTTGGGGCGGGTCGCTAGTAAGATATAAACTATAACAATTCACTAAATGCTTGATTAAAGTTTGATTGATGATCGTAAGTGATAAGATCACTAAGTAACTTTTTTTTATATCGTAGGAGGCAAACGAACAGGCGGGTCACCTGATGTTAAGTGATCACCACCGTCCATAGACACTTGCAACATCAGGAGAATTACTAGTGCGTTGCCAGCCTGTGTTTGGGGGAAGAGAGGAGAGGGCACGGGGAGGGAGAAAAGGGAAGTGGGCCTCCGGCGCTCTCACTGAACGAGCGAAACGCAACAATGCAAGCACTGTTACTTCACGTCGGTTATCTGCGGTAGTACCCCGAGTGAGTTGACCCTTCATGCTGAAACCAGTAATAGCTACACTGTGGCTCAACCACCTACAGAAAAAAGAAATATGTTATAAATATTATATTTAAGCTATAAATATAGTTATATTTAAGTTACGCAATCTATCAGAATATTTTTTATTTTTCATAGGTTTTAGTGTTTCATCACAATATATTAATAATATTAATAATAATAAACACAATATTATATGGTGTTAAATAATAACATGCCTTAAGATAGTGACATCTTAAGTCTAGGATGCAATGGCTCCGAGTGTAATTGACGGAATACATTTACGGGTGCTTGGTGACATAATTGCAACTCGAGAGGTATATTTCTATTCATGCGGGGAATTAGAAAAATACCTTAGCAACAAACATACATGAAAAACAGAATCTGTAAAGTTTTAATATGATACACTAGCTTTTCCTTGCGGTCTTACTTACGCCATTGTATATTCGATCTGTCCCTAAGAAATAGTACATTGTATAAAATGTACCCTATCTCCTTTTCTGTACTCCTGAGAACGTGTATGGGAAATTTCATGACGATCGATTGAATAATTAAGGTGTGAAAGCGAAAAAACCGAACAAACTCACTTTCGCATTTATAATTAGTAGCACGGGCAGTAGTAGTAGAAATTTATATTAGTATAGCCTCGAATAATTAAGGTGTGAAAGCGAAAAAACCGAACAAACTCACTTTCGCATTTATAATTAGTAGCACGGGCAATAGTAGTAGTAGGAATTAATATTAGTATAGCCTCTGCCCACGACTTCGTTCGCGTGGAATAGTTACTATGGGTTAACGCTAACACGCAGCGGAAGCTCTCAAGAGTAAAAATACCCCGATTTTGAAACATTCTTCATCGGTGCTCCGCACCTATGCGTTTTAGCGTGATGATATATAGCCTATAACCTTCCCCGATAAATGACCTATATAACACTAAAAGAATTTTCTAAAAAGGACCAGTAGTTCCAAAGATTACCCCTTACAACGTTACAACGTCACAAACTCACAAACTTTACCTCTTTATTATATTACTATAGATTAATTAGGAAGGTACGATAGTTGTATGCAATAGTTCTAATAACATCAGTTTAAAATCAATTCTTTATATGTCAGTTATTCAAAATCAAATTAAGTTACTGTACATTTAAATAATATTTCGTGTATCTTATTAGTTTCTATGCAGTAAAAGAAAAACTACGTCGGTCTTTATTACGACGATTTGGAAAAATATATAGCATTATAAGCTAGTGCATATTTGAATTTAAGTCGTGTTTCGGAGTGTGGTATAATCCCACTTTATTAGAGTTAGTGTTATTGCGGTACGTAAAGATGGCGATGCTTACAGTTGGAGGAGGTTTTTGAAACATTATAGAAAACGGGACCTGAATATTCTACTGCAATTGTAGCCTTCCTCGGTTATGTGATGAAAAAGTTAGATATGGAAGCTCTTAAACGGGTAAAACGTAAACGTTTTCATTATTGATTTTTATTTTTAGTATAGAATTTTAATATAGAGATTTAAAAGCAATTATAATCGTATCGACCTAGGTTGAAATCCTGAACAAGCTGGAGCTTTAGATAAAAGAAAACATGCTAATGAACCCATAGCATTTTTTTGTTTGTTTGTAGTACTGCAAAATGACTGCACTGTACCTGATGGTAAGCACAGTACAATCCAAAAACAATGGTTACCACTGAGAGTGACACAGTATCCATCGCCGGTCGCCGCTGTCATGCCAGGTAACCCTTTTCCTATTGCCCGCCTGCCTGACTAGATATAGTAGCTACCACACTCAACATGAAAATCTGTCGTCACTCGTCTATAACGTGTATATTCAAAGTGTTACCATATTAAGTCACATACATCATCATTTAATATCAAGCGGGATTGTGGTCAAACGCTAAAATATATAAAGTATTAAAAATAAAAAATTGTTAAATAAATCATTAATAAATGAAACATTAAATAGATATGGAGATGGCGAAGAAGTCCCTTGACGTGCTCAAGGTAACTCTTGACTGCCGTGGCAGAAGGAGGTCCTAACGCTGAAGAGGCATGTGTAAGGAGCCTGACAACACTCCTGTTCCTCGATGGCTAGGTTCCTCATTTATTGGCCCGACCATCATCACCAAAATAAGAAGCTTCAAGTGCGAACGCTTGTTCGCTCACAGAGCATGACGGAGTGAGGCGTACTCCTAAAAATCTTAAGGAAGCGTAAAGAACCGATTAAAGACACGTCCTCAGGAAAGGACGGCAAAAGCTACCACCCTATATGGCTTTTCCTGATACGGTCTCCTCACACCAGAGATTGTGAAAAGAAAGTGAAGTGTCATGACGTATGAGCGGGGATCACTTTTGTGCGGAGCAAAGGACCGTTCACATCTCTATATTTATTGGTAACTATATTCAGTAGTATATTACTGTAGTTTACAAGTCTTCTGTAATTTTTTAAATTCGAAAGATGCTAAAGAATTGTACAAAATTAATATAAGCTATTGTTAAGTTTATTGTTATTGTTATATAGTTGTATGTCACTTAGGCGATATAGTCGCAAAGGCGACTAAGCCTTCATAAAATAAAAAAATAAAAATTGTAAAAAAGGAAAGGTATATAGTTTATTACTTGTTATTAAATTAGACTTATCGATTAGTTGATTTAACACGGCATTCGAATTTTATTTATTTCAAAATTGAAAATTGATTTATTTTACAAATTTATTATTACCTTATGGCTAATGTGATGTCATTATAATAGTAATTCATGTGAATTAAAATAATCTGGAGTAATTAAAACGTCGTCTAGTAAATTAAGAATAAGAACTAAATTAATATTATATGAAAACTCCATGAACGAATACATTTTTTTTTCTTAATAGTCATCATCATCTTTCTGTTAAATAGTCTGTAAATTCATGGAAATAAACTGCACCGTTTGGCAATTGAAATGCCATAATTTGTATTTTTTTTCCATTTATATAATTGCTACAAATCACATTGCCATAATTATGTATTACGCTACTACATATGAGAAGTTACATGATGAAAGATCATGTCTTGAAATAAACTACATAAACTTTTGTATTCCATATTTCATGTGTTTACTTCTTTTTTAACGTCAAAGATGATGAAAAAAAAACGAATCTATGGTTATATTTGGTAAAACGTGGGAAATACGAGTTGTTAAATTGCGTCACGTTTTCAAATAAAATCCGTGTTCTACCAAACCAACATCCCATGGCTGAATTTACTGTTCCATGTGACTTTATAGTGTAAACAAGGGAATATAATACTTGGAGCATGGATGGAAGAATATTTGATTTACGATTTACGTAGATTTTAAATGTTATATTTTCAATCTACGTTTTGTGCTGTTACAACACAATACAACCTACAAAATTTTCATTTCTATTTAATGAAACAAGCTTTTTTGGTGCATTTGAAAGTATATGAGTTTTATTTTAGGGGATGTAACGGTATTTTTTAACATAGTAATTTGATAATTTTTTTAATTATAATTTTTTACTTGATTTTGATTAATGGTGATGAAATAATTGCCCTATGTAGAGTAAGAACTCGCAACTCAACATGGTGCCAGTAGCGCAGACAGGCGACCGCGATCGTTTAAACCACTGAGCCATCGTGCAACGTCTTTGTCTTCTATTTTATAAGGTAAACTAGCGGGTCCACGGGTCTTGCCCGTATAATAAAAAAAAACTTGACAAATATACCTAAACCTTCCTAATGAATCGCTTTGTGTACTGGTGCAATCCGTATGAAAATCCGTTTAGTAATTTTTGAGTTTATCGCGAACAGACAAACGCACCAGAGGACTTTGTTTTTTAATATCTATTTATAAAACATCATGTTACATTTTAAAACCTATTTGTTTCGATAAAAAACATAAATATTAACACATTAATTAGTTTTCTACGTTACTGTCAAATGAAGGTTACTTACTCTGTTTTGTTTATCGCAAACAGACAGACAGACAGACGCGGTAGAGGACTTTGTTTTATACTATGTAATAATAATTGTAATAAAAACAGAGTAAGTAACCTTCATTTGACAGTAACGTAGAAAACTAATTAATGTGTTAATATTTATGTTTTTTATCGAAACAAATAGGTTTTAAAATGATCGAACTGACTACGCTATTGACCAAGCAAGGTCTTAACAGCTTCACCGGACTACTAAGGCGAGCGCTTAAGGCACTCAGCCTATTTTATTTTGACAACTAGCTCAAGGGTGCGCGGCACACCTCGGCTTTGGCTGTTGCCTGATACATGCAATTCGCGACCTATGTAAGCTAACCTAAGCTAAGCTAACTATTTATACATATATGAGTTGTTGAAACATATATGTGTACCAAGCATACATACCTCAACAACCCTTATATATATTTCGTGTCTGTCTGTCTGTCTGTCTGTCTGTCTGTCTGTCTGTCTGTCTGTCTGTCTGTCTGTCTGTCTGTCTGTCTGTCTGTCTGTCTGTCTGTCTGTCTGTCTGTCTGTCTGTCTGTCTGTCTGTCTGTCTGTCTGTCTGTCTGTCTGTCTGTCTGTCTGTCTGTCTGTCTGTCTGTCTGTCTGTCTGTCTGTCTGTCTGTCTGTCTGTCTGTCTGTCTGTCTGTCTGTCTGTCTGTCTGTCTGTCTGTCTGTCTGTCTGTCTGTCTGTCTGTCTGTCTGTCTGTCTGTCTGTCTGTCTGTCTGTCTGTCTGTCTGTCTGTCTGTCTGTCTGTCTGTCTGTCTGTCTGTCTGTCTGTCTGTCTGTCTGTCTGTCTGTCTGTCTGTCTGTCTGTCTGTCTGTCTGTCTGTCTGTCTGTCTGTCTGTCTGTCTGTCTGTCTGTCTGTCTGTCTGTCTGTCTGTCTGTCTGTCTGTCTGTCTGTCTGTCTGTCTGTCTGTCTGTCTGTCTGTCTGTCTGTCTGTCTGTCTGTCTGTCTGTCTGTCTGTCTGTCTGTCTGTCTGTCTGTCTGTCTGTCTGTCTGTCTGTCTGTCTGTCTGTCTGTCTGTCTGTCTGTCTGTCTGTCTGTCTGTCTGTCTGTCTGTCTGTCTGTCTGTCTGTCTGTCTGTCTGTCTGTCTGTCTGTCTGTCTGTCTGTCTGTCTGTCTGTCTGTCTGTCTGTCTGTCTGTCTGTCTGTCTGTCTGTCTGTCTGTCTGTCTGTCTGTCTGTCTGTCTGTCTGTCTGTCTGTCTGTCTGTCTGTCTGTCTGTCTGTCTGTCTGTCTGTCTGTCTGTCTGTCTGTCTGTCTGTCTGTCTGTCTGTCTGTCTGTCTGTCTGTCTGTCTGTCTGTCTGTCTGTCTGTCTGTCTGTCTGTCTGTCTGTCTGTCTGTCTGTCTGTCTGTCTGTCTGTCTGTCTGTCTGTCTGTCTGTCTGTCTGTCTGTCTGTCTGTCTGTCTGTCTGTCTGTCTGTCTGTCTGTCTGTCTGTCTGTCTGTCTGTCTGTCTGTCTGTCTGTCTGTCTGTCTGTCTGTCTGTCTGTCTGTCTGTCTGTCTGTCTGTCTGTCTGTCTGTCTGTCTGTCTGTCTGTCTGTCTGTCTGTCTGTCTGTCTGTCTGTCTGTCTGTCTGTCTGTCTGTCTGTCTGTCTGTCTGTCTGTCTGTCTGTCTGTCTGTCTGTCTGTCTGTCTGTCTGTCTGTCTGTCTGTCTGTCTGTCTGTCTGTCTGTCTGTCTGTCTGTCTGTCTGTCTGTCTGTCTGTCTGTCTGTCTGTCTGTCTGTCTGTCTGTCTGTCTGTCTGTCTGTCTGTCTGTCTGTCTGTCTGTCTGTCTGTCTGTCTGTCTGTCTGTCTGTCTGTCTGTCTGTCTGTCTGTCTGTCTGTCTGTCTGTCTGTCTGTCTGTCTGTCTGTCTGTCTGTCTGTCTGTCTGTCTGTCTGTCTGTCTGTCTGTCTGTCTGTCTGTCTGTCTGTCTGTCTGTCTGTCTGTCTGTCTGTCTGTCTGTCTGTCTGTCTGTCTGTCTGTCTGTCTGTCTGTCTGTCTGTCTGTCTGTCTGTCTGTCTGTCTGTCTGTCTGTCTGTCTGTCTGTCTGTCTGTCTGTCTGTCTGTCTGTCTGTCTGTCTGTCTGTCTGTCTGTCTGTCTGTCTGTCTGTCTGTCTGTCTGTCTGTCTGTCTGTCTGTCTGTCTGTCTGTCTGTCTGTCTGTCTGTCTGTCTGTCTGTCTGTCTGTCTGTCTGTCTGTCTGTCTGTCTGTCTGTCTGTCTGTCTGTCTGTCTGTCTGTCTGTCTGTCTGTCTGTCTGTCTGTCTGTCTGTCTGTCTGTCTGTCTGTCTGTCTGTCTGTCTGTCTGTCTGTCTGTCTGTCTGTCTGTCTGTCTGTCTGTCTGTCTGTCTGTCTGTCTGTCTGTCTGTCTGTCTGTCTGTCTGTCTGTCTGTCTGTCTGTCTGTCTGTCTGTCTGTCTGTCTGTCTGTCTGTCTGTCTGTCTGTCTGTCTGTCTGTCTGTCTGTCTGTCTGTCTGTCTGTCTGTCTGTCTGTCTGTCTGTCTGTCTGTCTGTCTGTCTGTCTGTCTGTCTGTCTGTCTGTCTGTCTGTCTGTCTGTCTGTCTGTCTGTCTGTCTGTCTGTCTGTCTGTCTGTCTGTCTGTCTGTCTGTCTGTCCCTGTGAACGCGCATCACTCGGAAAGTACTGAACCGATTTTGACGAAACTTGGCACAGTGATAACTAATGTTACGAGATTACATTTAGGATACTTTTTGTCCCATAAAACGCAATGGATTCTCCAGGATCTGCCTGTTTGTCTGTCCCTTTAAACACGTATTACTCTGAAAGTACTGAACCAATTTAGACGAAATTTGGCACAGTAATAACCAATATTACAAGGTTACATCTAGGATACTTTTTATCTTATAAAACGCAAGGGATTCTCCAGGATAACGGACGAAAGTAAAAAAAATGTAGTTCATGATATTCTTGACGAATTTTGGTAAATTTTCTTTGTGCTATATATAGCAGACAGATTAGCTAAAAAATTAAGCTATATTTCCATATGCTACTTCAAAAAAAAATATACCAAAAAAAACGACCACCGTGATTCGAACCGTCGGCCCCGTCGAAACATTTAAAGCCCCGTACGTTACAACTGAGCTACGCCTACATGACATTTCTGTACGTAATTATCGACCACTTATGAAACATTTATGTAGACGAAACTGTCACTTATGTTGTTACATTTATTTCATTGTATAAAAAAATTTTTGCTAAACAAAGGTGACAAGATTTATTTATTTATCTATACTATAATAAAACTGTAACAAAGCCAAATCTGTACATTACAAGGTTACATTTAGGATACTTTTTGACCCATAAAACGCAAGGGGTTCTCCATGATAACTAAAGAAAAGAAATTAGTTAATGTAACTAGACTTTTTTGCGACACTTTAGTATAAGAGCCAGCAACGTTGGAAGAACGAGAATTTGAGAAAAGTTGGTTCTTTAATATGAAGATATATTATGCCCTTCCAAACACGATTCAGGATACCTGGTAGCCGGTTAACGTTGTATTTTTTAATGCGAATTACACCTTTACAGATCAACATTTTGATTTATAAATAATTTAAGGAACATTTTTTGTCAGTAACTTTTATAAGTTTAACGTTTATACGTTATTAAAAACATGAATTTTTCACTGCCAGACAATTTTGTTATTGACAATAATGTGCCTGGTGATATTCTTTATAAACAAAATAATTCATTTCAAACCATTTTATTTTTTCCCTTGCAAAGAACATATTTCATTTTGTTAACCAGGCTCTTCCATAATTATGGCTATCTTTATTATACAGCCAGTGTTGCGCTAAGCTAGAGTTATAACTAAGTTATTCTATACATAGGTTTTGGTAGGGGGTAGAGCCACGCTGAAGCTATTACTGGTTTCAGGATGAATGGGTCGGCTCGCCCGGGGTAGTACCACCCTCTAACAAAAAGCCGACGGGAAGTAACAATGCTTGCATTAGTGCGTTTCGTTCGATTAGTGAGAGCACCGGAGAGGCCCACCTCTCTTCCCCTTCCTCCTCTCCCCTTCCGCTTCCTCCCCCTCCAACACAGGTTGGCAAGGCACTTACGACTCTCCTGGTGTTGCAAGTGTCTATGGACGGTAGTTATTACTTAACACCAGGTGACCCACCTGTCCGTTTGCCTCCTATGACATAAAAAAATACATTATATTTTTAATTTACCCTTTTTTATGTTGAAATAAAATAATATTAAAAAAAGTGTGTGTGTGTGTGTACTTATGTACACGCATTAGAAGTTATACTTCTTTGGCGTAACAAGTAAAAATCTTTTCAAAAATTTTATCTTGCGCCTTATTCTACGTTTGTAGAAAAAACGACACTAACAATAAAAAAAAGGTATTTAATACAATGAAAGTTTTAATATAAAGAAATACAAACAACAAATACAAAGAAACAAAATGTTGACTATAGCTAACTTCAGGGTGTCGGTTTTTCGTGACGGTGTGTGCGCGCAACGTAAAAATTTACTCTCATCATTTTTTTGTTACGGTGTGCGCGTTCATCGTAAAAATTTACTCTCATCATTTTTTTGTTACGGTGTGCGCGTTCATCGTAAAAATTTACTCTCATCATTTTTTTGTTACGGTGTGCGCGTTCATCGTAAAAATTTACTCTCATCATTTTTTTGTTACGGTGTGCGCGTTCATCGTAAAAATTTACTCTCATCATTTTTCCCTAACGCGCCAAAAGAAATATAACTTCAATAAAATTACAGATATCTTAACATGGTTTGAACATACTTCTTTATTTACAAAAAATTGCATCGGGCATATTATTGTTAATATCGAAAATGTCTGGCAATAATAAATTCACGTTTTAGTAGCGTTTAAAAGTTAGTGAAAAACAAAACATTCTTAAATTATATAAAGTTCAATATTTTTGCCTGTAAAGGTTTACCGGCAGCCAATTCGCTGTCGAAACCGTTGCCTAGCTCTTAGACAAATAGTCACAGGCAAGTGACAGATGACATATGTTGCTCATATCTTTTTAATATTTATGTTTTTCTTTAATACAATGTAGTGTGAAAAAGTTTTAATACAAGTTGAAAATAGTTATGATGTCATTCAGTGTTTAATTTATCATTATTTATTTTATGAATATATTTTAACGTTTAAATTACAATTTAACTCTATCAACTAGATATTTTATAATGTAAACTGAGCGTATAGTAAACGCCTACATAAAAGGGAAAGGAACTACGTTCCAACTGGAGGTCCATGGACCTCTTAAGCTTTTTTTACATTACTGCCAATATACGTAGGTTAGTTTTTATTTTAATTGAACCCGGTAGATGGTGTTACGAACGGGTTGTAGGCTTATTGGGACAGTAGTTACTGGGACAACGTACTGGGAAGACATTTATCGGCAATATATGTAGGTTATTTGTTATCTTAATTGGACCTGGTAGGTGATGCTGCGAACGGGTTCAAAGCATATTTTAAAATATTTCTCACATACTAACTGGGTATATGTTTGAGTGAGTCCCTGGATAGTTGGGATTCACAATTTGAAACAGTAGGTATCGCTGCAATCGGGTTTTGAGATGTATTTAAATTTTTCGCGTTTAAAAGTACAATCGAAACCGGTAATAACCGATTTGGTGCAGACGAAGTCGCACGGGTCAGCTAGTATACAAATAAAAGTATGTCTGAGATTGAGAAATTCTTAAACCGTTTGACAGATCATAAAAGTTGGCAATCCCATGAAATTTACACAGATTTTAATGATAAACAACCAATGATAATGAAAATTTGTGTGTAGATTTTTGTATACCGGGAATATTTATACAATACTAGCTGACCCGGCGCTACGTTGTTGTGAGTCAGTTATTACATATTCAATTAAAATTGAGAAAGGAATTGAAGATTTAAATGCGGGATCTGTGTGATGTGTGATAACAATCGGTCCTACAGTTTTCTGTTAACAAACTAATTTAAAGCGCCATCTGTTCGAGACTGATGAAACTTACAATTAATAACAATAATCAACATTGAAAATGTTTGATTTTGTAATTAAAAAATATTGAGGCCATTAATCGAAATATAAATGATCCTATCTCTCAAGTTGGACCAAATTATACATAAATAACAACTTTCATGAAAATTGATTGAGTAGTTTCAGAGTTAATCGTGGATAAACATCATGACATAGGATTTTTATATATTTCGATTTGTTTAGTCACAACCCAACTAAATCGTTTATACAAATATATATTACAGTAATTAGAAATTACAAATACTAACAACAAATACATGAAAAGTCGCGGGCACCGGTAGGGAAATATAAACTTTTAGGTGATACATCACTGTACAAATATGTTTAAAATAAATTTTAACGCGGACTCCCAATCAATCAAACACCCAAAGTAACTAAATTTGCAGGTGAAATAAAATAAACGTTTCGTAACAATTCAGCTCTGTTTGTGATTCGAAATACACGTCAGTGATTATTGTATGGGAACGATTTTTGTTCGCGACAAAATGTTTTTCGCGTTGAAATGTTACCTGTAGTTTATTTATACTATCCGATACGATTATACCAGTTTTATTAGCTTTCATGGTTAATTAACTCGGTGTATTATCGGACAATTTTCGAAACTAGTTTTATATTATTTAATAACTAAATCACGTGAGCATAGAATAAATAGCGTGTCGTAAAAAAAGAGATGTGATTAGAGTTATTAACAAAAAAACTAATGCCAAAACGTTTTCTTTGGTCTATAATTATATAATCTATCCCGCTCCTATGCTTAAAATGAGTAAATTATAGTAATATTTATAAAACCCAAAATATATATTTAAAATACTACACTGATTACATATTAAAGATACAAATCTAAAACACTTTATTCAATTTAGGACCTAAGAAGGCACTTATGAACGTCAAAACTACCACATACATAGCATTTTAATATTAATTTATTATTATAATATGATATAATAAAAAACGGAGTGTGTTGTAAAGACACACGATAGAAGATAAGCTTTTGTACTACAGTTAACAAAATAAAACAAATAGTCAACGTCACGCGGTGTTCCCAGGCAGTCTGCCATCAAAGTACTGAACACGTGATGGGACGAGAACTGGTTTTTTCAATGCTCTTCCCAACACAGTATTTACCTCCACCACTTTTCGTCACACAAAAAGATAGTGAATCGGAATTTCAAAGCCCTCCCATAAGAAGTTTCATTTCAAAATGTAACTATTAGAACTATCTTATTATCTTAATCTTATCAGGTAGTAATTGTGGTTATTAAGTATTGTAGCAGAGTATACACGTTACAGTGTGTCACCGACCTGAGTCCTCTTGATATGGTGTGGACCTAAGCAAACCCGATTCATCATCCCTGACCCAAGAGTGAGATCACTTTTGTTAGCACAATAGAAGTTTTCTCTTTTAAAAAATGTGACTGATAATGAGAACTCAATATTAGATAATATATCCAACAATACATTTTAATTTCGATCTGCGTATTAGAGTACGGAATTTATAATAAATACAGTGATTCAGATGATACACATATTGTCTTAGGCTGTTCTGCCGAATGCCTTCCGCTTTACGTCTAATCTGTGGCCGGCTGTTATGAGATATGCGATAGACCGACAAAATAATTTCAGCTGATGGAAAAACGTCTCACTTTAAAACACTTTTTATAATTTCAACGTACAATATCCTCAAACCTATATCGATAATCCAGTTATTATTCTTTAAGATAGACAGAATTTAAAACAAAAAGCGAGCTGTACTATTATAAAATTCCATTTCAGGTCTCTGTTTACATTATCCTATTTATCAAGATAATATTCTAAGTGAAGCGTGATAACATGATATGTGATGTGGCTATAATATTGTATTAGATTTCCCATTTCAGGTCTCAGCTATTGTTCACGAAATCGTGTCATAGGGACATGAAATCGGTGTCGTGTCGGATGATATAAAGACTCCTGAATCGGACGCATCGGTCTGTCGCTCTGTATTATTGTTTACTTTCGTTTACAGCGTGTATTTTATTTTAGTTTTTTCAACTTTTTTTCTTTATCAAAGGTTTGTGAAGTGTGGTTAAATTGAATTCATACAAACAATTCATGTGTCAGTATAAAAAAATACATTCATTTTTATTCATTTTATTTTTGGCAATTACTCTTCCAGATTATTATTGCCATTGTGGAGTAGGTAATAATATCAAAAGTGACTTTCGATATTTTCAATGTTCTAACAAAACGGTGGTCCCCTTGTTAGAACCTTGTGACAACTCAGAATGCACGCTCCGTCGTATTATTTTCCATTTTCCATCCATTTCACTTGTGCACAATAACCAAACTATTTTACGTAAACCACCACCAGTATAACAAAGTATAGAACTAAATATCACAAGATTATGAATAAAACATAAAAACCGCTACATGACATTTTAAGATTCAGCCAAAAACTCTTTGGTCACATATTTACGATAATCGGGTAGTTTTGTGGATAAATTGAACTTACACAAATGTTCCCTTTTAAGATACAGAACCAAAACCTGTCGCTTGAAAATCAAATCGGTTTCACGTGAACCGCCTTCATTGTTGCTACGTATCTAATTGTATTATGTTTCGCGTCTCCCGAGCGAATAGATGACGCGTCCCGATACTCGTATCATCACACCCCATTTAGCTTGACAGGTGAGGGGAAAACAGACTCGATGGCTTGATGGCTTCCCTTTATTACTTTACTAAATATCACAATTCGCACCTTAACATTATCACGATAAGATTGAATTTTATTTACAAGATTATATGACTTCAGTAAAAAAAATCGTTTCATAGAAATAAAACGTTGACTTTAATAGTAACCGTAGTTTTTTTACAATACTCTTAATGTTCAGGCATTAATATTAATTTTTTAACATAAATTAAATTAAATGAACATTAATAACCCTGCAGTAGATCTCTTATGGTTTCTTATGATGATGGAAAAAATACTTTATATCTCTTTGCACATTCTGCGCACAGAGATGTGTGAAGTTTGATACAGTTAAAGTTCGTGATTGCACAAAGATAAAATTGATGTATAACTAGTCGTTGCCCGTGACTTCAGCCGCGTGAAAAACATTTCCTCAATGTAAACTCGCACAAAGGGCGCGCACGATGGTGGACACTGATTTTTAGTTTATTATATTTGCGCGGAATTATATTTATTTTTAATAAAGGTGGTCTAAGTTACTCCTTTTATTATCAGCTATTTTCCAATTAAAATCGCGCTAAAATCACTCCAACTGTTTCAATAGTTAGCCGGAAAAAACAGACAAATAGTGAGAAAAAATTAAAAATATATGTTTTTTTATAACTATCGTATATACTTTCATATCCATTCAGAAAAAAGATTTTATTTTGCCATTACTATATATATATTATATACTGGCTGTGCACCCGACTTCATCCGCGTAAAACCTGATGTAAAAAACAGTGACTAATAAAATCAACTTATAATTTTGGTTATTATATTATCAACGTACATCCCAAATTATTGCATTATAAATAATGTCTAATCATAAGAGCTACGAATATAAGATATACCTATTTAATAGTTAGTGTGTTTATATTTACCAATTACAGTTAAATATTTAAAAAAAACTAAACTAATTAGAAACATCTCTTCAAAAGCTGTTATAATAATAGAAGCAGGCTAAAAAGTGGTTTTAGGAAACCTCCAAGTGTGTCATTTGGTAGGTAGGTGCCCCGCGCCCGGGGAATCGAGGGCGGATAGCAGCCCTCAACCGCGACAGACATTCCAACACAATTTCCCTTTTAACTCGGACTCTGCGGCCAGTATTTATCAATGGTATGATCTCACGGTCCGGACCCACAAATGTAGAAAGGTAGTTTATTTATTTATTTATTTATCACAAATGGTTGCTAACATGTCACTTCGAGCTGATGCTGCGAGTTTAATGGTATATTTACTTAAGGATATTTTAAACTTTAACTACATATATGAACTATATAGTATAGTGCCGGTGAACTAACTACTCGAGTTAATTTAAATATGACTATAAATGCTTCGATGAACAATAACTAGATAAAGGGTCACGTACAAAATCGAAGCTAAATCCTGTTCCCGTAAATATATACTTATGTGTAGCTATTTGTTTACTAAGAAAAGAAGGAAAAAAGGTTTTAAAACAGTTTTAAGTTCAACCTAATTACAACCATGACACCTAGTAATAAAGTCACGAATGTTCAAAATATTATCTAATACTTACGATAAAACGAGCAAAGCAATAAATTACTCCCGTCAC